>CAUJRU010000594.1:245713-348860 GCA_963277665.1 Viscum album
ATGTCCTGATTGTGCTAAATCCCCATATGAAGTAGCACTGGTATTCCATTCACCTACATCTTCAGAAAATGTAGTCTCCACTTCATGGTTGATGCCACTTCCAGATCCCACATCCCCACCATGTGAACCCTCAATTGGATTGTTGGGTGAAGAATCCAAAACATCAACCACACATACCACCTTTGTGCCTGTTGGACCTAGAGGAATAAGTGAATAAGACATGGGATCACCATGGACATTCTTCAATTTTCTTGAAGACATCAGTCACCAACATATTTCCCACATAGGACTCACATTGAATGGACTTTTCATTGCATGGGACACTATAAAAATCAAACTGACCCGACCCCATCAACCCATCTCCAACACCAGGATCCAAGATCTTTCCATTACCTCATAAAAACACTACCTATTGTTGTTTGTGGTTCCTAGTACCACTACTACAGGAAGGAATAGAGTGATACAATTTCTTATAGGAACAACAGAAGTCTACCCAGGATTCAAAACACATAACCTACTTGAATTGAAATTATTCCCCTACTACAATCAAAATATAATCTGTAATAAATATCGATACATCTAATTCTAAAAATATTTTAAGAGATAAAGTGTGAGACACTAAACAGGTTTCACTGTCGAAGCATAAATATATACCAATTATATTCCCAATCATTCGTATAATCACTAGATTATAAAAAGGTGAATGGATTTCAGGGAAACTAACCCAAATTTCCATTGTAAGGATGTAATGCTTCATATGAAAGTCATATAACCACTTTAAGAGATAGAACCAAAATTGTTTTTAGCTATATGGGGGACTGGACCAATCCATGAACATGTCTTCCTCTTACGTGAAATGAATCATGATGTTCCTTCCATCGAGTGGACTTAATATTTCGTGATCTTACAAGCCCAAGGACTCAATGATTAACCTATTTAAGGTGTCTACTGAAGGGAATCCCTTCTTAAACCATGTAATCATGGTCATATTTATAAGTAATAATGCCTTATTTAGCATCGATGTCAAGATCAAAAGATTAAAAAATCCCAATGAACCGATATCTGACCACAAGGTTATGCGAGATTGGATGGAATGGTTGGATAAAATAAAGGAGGGGAAAGGGGAGAAAAAAAGTCACACCATCATTAGATAGAATAGGTCCCTTTCCCACCAGGGGTGGAACATAAACCATCAGTGTCACAGGAGGAGATAATCCATCACATAATCCATATTATGAATTAAATATAAAATCCATGATTTCATATCTTTTAACAGGTGAAGGATGAGCATCAATGACCTAGTTGTCTATTACAGTCATTTCCAAAACCAAAATGGATGTGTGGAAACAATTCCATGGAATTTTTTGTGGGTATCCCGAGAATGATTCTAAATAATGATGCAATTTGGGAGGTTGTGGACCGACTGATGAAAGTAGTGTATTTCATTCCTATATGATAGAATTTTTGTCGTGGATTAGAAGGGAGAACTGTGAATTTGGGAAATATTTATTTTTCATGGGGTTCTATAGAGTATTTTTTTCATACCATGAATCTCTTTTCACTTCCCAATATTAGATTTTTTTTCATTATTATCCTTTTACAAAGGTTTTACTAAGTACTAATTTCTACCCACAGATATATTGGAAGTTAGAATATACTATTTGGGTGCTTGAGGATATTATTTGGGCAAGTGTCTTAAACTTTGGTTGGACTTGGGATAACAAACTATCAATGAAGGTGTTTTCCAAAAATAATATTTATTAAGAATCTATACATGTTTTAGAATATGAGTCTCTTTATGGTTGGCCATGAAGATCAGATCTATGTTGGATGGATGAAAATGAGTCAGATCGATTTGGAAAAAATCTCATATAGGATACATCAGAGAACTTTAGGTTAATTTGAAAATGTATATATATCAATTAGAATACAAATAAGTCCTAAGCTTGTAGACAATGTCAAGTACTTGAGTTTATCGTGGGTGATCATGAGTCCCTTTGGGTGACTCCTATGTTGGTTCACTATAGGATTCAGAGGAATGGAAAGATGGAACCTTGGTTTGTTGGTCCATTTGATGTTGTGAATATTATTGGGCTGGTAGAAAACTGATCCTCTCTTCCATGGATGTATAGTCATATGCATTATGTTTTTCATTGGTCACAAATTTTGTGGTATCAGCTAGAGCTTTAACATTTGATTGATGTGGATGATGTTAAATATGATACTGATGAATCTTTTTAATAGAATCGAATATGTTTGTTTGGTCACACTAAGAAAGTGTTGTGGGGGAAATATCATACTGATATTTAATATATTGTGGACACATAGGCATCTTCAAAAGGAAACATGGGAGTATGAAGAGGAAATGTGAGATCAGTAGACCATTCTTTTTGACTTGTAATATTATAGATTCTTGGTAGTAAAACTAAAGGATGTGTTGTTATAAGGTGGGGATATTTTATGATCATGACCTTTTTTTGGATATGATCATTCTCATTATCAGGTACTATATTTACTTGTTTTGAGTATATATTATATGGATTTCAACTTTGTGTGTTTTTAGAGAAACTGGAGATTTTTTGAAGGATGAGGGTAAGTGCATAATTAGAACACGATTTCACAAAATGGTTTGCACGTGACAACAAACTATGTGATCCTTAAAAGAAAGGGTTTTTAAAATTGGAAAATGATTTTTCATACTATGTTCCATCTTAGTAGAAACAATGAAACCCCCCACATAGGAGGTATGTGGTTAAGTTCTTGGTCTGGAAATACTATGTTCCACATATAGGAAATTGTGCGTACGGAATTTGAAACTATCAAAAACTCATTTTAAATTTCCGAAACCCCCACTTTAGATACATAAACACCATATATAGACACAAAAATAATTACATAAAATTTTAGAGTCTCCTAGATGAATATAATGGTTTTCTAACCACTGTTCATGAAAAATAAAAGGTCCCCTAACAGATCCATACTTCCCCTATAAGAGATCCTCATCCTATATGGTTTCATCCATTTGTCCCATATTTAACTCATCATTATATGGAATGTTATTATATGTTTTTAATAGATCTTTATCTAGTTTTTAATTGATATAACCAATTTCATCATGGTTTTAAGATTTAGATCATTAAATCATTCTTCATTGTGATCATGATGGCTCTTCTTCAATTTGGGATTTCTATTTGAGATCACTCATCAATTATCATGAGGTAGGTGGTCAAAATTGACAATCCCATAGTCTTGCTTTAATTATGTATATGTAATTATTAAATTTAAATTTCCATGACTGTGAAATTTCATCAAAGATTAATATTATTTAATTTAATTTTAATGTGATAATGACTTTTCATAAATTTGGTGCAATTGGAATTCGTGGGATTGGATTAATTAATTGGTTAATTTATTGATGGAATATTGTGATTCTTGAATTGATGGGATATTTGGATCTTATAATTGGTCAGTTAATGTAATTAGGAATGTAATTGATAATGAGTATTAAGATATTGTTAGATTAAGCTTAATGTTCTAATAGGTTATATGGATTAAATAATAAAAAATTGTTTTAGTAGGGAATTGTTCATATTATTCCATGTGATTAAATTATGGAACCATATTTATTGTGATAAATTGTATTGGTATACCATGATGAAAAGGGGTTAAAATGGTTTATTGTTGATTTACCATCAATGATGTTGTATATGTGATATATGTGTGATTTATTGAAATATGAGTTTAGGACACAAAGTGATGATCCAAATAACCATATGTGACAGACTTATATATGAGTGTGGGACATGGATTGATTCATCAAATACCCATGTGTTAATGAGTAATATATGGGGTTTGATTGAGGGACTGATGCTCCGAATACACATATGGTGCTTGAAATGAGAATTTTGGCCCAAAAAGATGGAATTGGGAAATAGATCCTATTGGATTTAATTTGATTATAAATATAATGATTATTCATAACTATGGTATTGTGGTATGTGATATTCATTGCAGATAGTTTACACTTTGGAATGGGAATTAGCTGGTACTGATGGTATGGGTGTCATTATGAAAATGAGAAATTATGTGTTTAATTAAATAATAATTGATAATGTGATAATTGATTACTTATACATTGTACATTATTCATTATACTACTGAATATAGTATTATTTGACTTGATATTTTTTTAGACAGTGTAGGTGGTCACCTACTGAGTTCTACTGACACCATACCCAGGATTCCTAATAAGCACCTGAATAGACATTATCTTTTCAGTACAAGATAAGTGAAATAACCCTATGTTAGATGATTTATTTGGAATGGATCATGGTTTAGATAACTTGACATGGTATCAGGACTCTCTTGGGAAATGCAGGTGTCTTTGATTTTGGTTTTTTATTGGACACTTGGCACATATTTGTTCTTGAAGTATCAATGAATTTATTTTTGAATATTTTATTCATATTTTGGTCGTCAAGTGATTTTGTTATTATTATATTTACTTTTATATTATTTGGATATTGATTATTTAATTTCATTTTTTGTTACTCTAATAAAGAGGGTACAGTATCCCCATTGTTGATATCAGACCCTCACTTCTAATCGACATCCTCTGACTTATGGGGAGTCATGCCTGAGGTTATGTTTCCGATTGGCTTGGGGCCCTGGTGTGTGGTAACTGGGTTGGGATGTCACTCAACTCCATTTTATACATTTTATGAAAACCATTATATGAAAACATTTTTATGAAATGTTTTTTTGATGAATGAGTTACTCCTTGAATCATTACTGAAATTGTGAAAGGAATCTTTTTATTATGTACATTTCATATTTAGAATTTTTCTCCATCATAACATCGCATTTTTTTGAAGCATCATTTAAAATTATCAGTGGTTCCTTCCCAGTAAAAGAATTTTCTAAATATTTGGTTTTTTTAGATTTCGATTAAGTGATTTTAAAATGATAAGAGTATTATTTTACAGAAACCTTAAATTGATATTTTTATAGAATAATCATCTATTTCAACATTATTTGGTGATTTTTTATTTTGATTTAAGGGGGTTTAATTATTTTTATACCATTCACCATATTAGTTTGGATGGATTAAGTTTAATTTTATTCATTGGGGAACATGTTAACAATTCATATGCTAGTTTTTTAATATGACTATTTAAATTGACTATGTTTCACCATTATTATATGATGAATAAATTTAAAATAGTTGGTGACTAGAAGAGCCTCATATATCTCTTTAATGCATCTGTATATCTCATTAGATAATGTTATTTGGGTATTTAGCATACACCATATATTTTCATGGAAAACGTAGATGATTGTAAGATTATGATGTCTAGAATTATCAATTATATCATTATCAAATAAATTTTTATGACCCATGTTGTTATTTATGTTATTATGTTTTCCTTATATTTATTCCCCTATTTATCATATTATTTATATAATATTATATATTTTTATCTTTGGGATATTATTGATGTTTTATTACCTTATAATAGATTTTCTTTTATGAATTCCATTACTGAGTCTCTAAACTCTCTCTTGATTATATTTTCTATTCCCCAGGATACCAAGAAGGGACCTATAGATGGAACCAGAGATTTACTAAATGATAATAAATTTTTCACATGGATTATTATATTATATTTAATGTTTTCAAATTTAAAGTGAGAATAATGTACGCATATAGACTCCCATGAATACTAAACTATTAGGTCCTTTCAAATGTGATCTACTGTATTTTATACCAATATAGTAAAATAAGAAACTAGATCTAGGCTAATTTAGTGGAAATAACCCCAAATCCAATAACATTGATTCTATAGTTACTTTATTACATTGGCACTATATACTAGGAATATCATATTGATGCACCGAATAGTTAATTTTTCTTAGTAAATTAGATACATACCAGAATTTAATTTTATAATAAAACATTGTATTTTTGTTTAGTATACTATTATGTCCATTATCAAATCCCTGAATATTATTCATAACACACTCACTAACATCCTAGAAAAATAAATCATATGAAATCGGTAAGATCTAATGCTCAGTAAGAGAATCTGTACTGTGGAAGTTATCATGAATAAAATAAGTCATAATAAACATGTAATTAAAAATAACATATCATAAATTCCATTTAAATAACATTAATATCATGAGATGATAGGTAATAATAAATATGGAAGGGTTGAAAATTTAAAACATATTTAATTTAATTAAATGAATCCAGTGGTAATATCATTATAAAAATATCATTGGTAATAGAAAGTAAATTCTTAATGACTGAAATGATTAATATTGGATTCCATGATATTACTCATCCTGAAATATTGAAAGTCAATAACTTTACAAATAATGTTTATTCATTATTTAAAATCCCCATTTAATTTGGGTAACTGATTTTTCTCATAAGACTATTGTTTCATCAAGGGGATATAAAATTTCAAGGCCCACCTATCACTACATTCCCAATTTGTTCCTTATATATATATAAAAAATCAATGTAATTATTGAATAAATATTTCTTATCAAAAAATAGATATATATTATGTAAATAATATGGATTTCTTAATAATTACCCATTAAATAAAATACATTCAAAATGTAACACTGAATGTAGAAATTGAATATAAATTATGAAATAATCATATCTATAACAACCCTGCTCTTTAATACACACTTAAACATGATGTATTACATAGAAAACAGCACTTTATACAACATATAATATCAAGAGAGAGTGTGTCTTTAGGGATTAGTAACATTACATAACAACATAAAACATAGGATGCAACATCTTACTAAAAACGTCTTTTACATGACCACTACACCCCCTCATACATAGCATTTACTAGGATAACACACAGAAATGCATAAAAAAGGGTGAGAAATAAAGCCCAGTAAGTGTGTTAACAAGGAATAACTTGTATGATAAAATAAATGTTGGGAAATAGGCTTATCAATGGAGCATAAGAGAAACATGAACATAAAGGTATGATATAACATCATTAACATAACGTGGAAATGTGGCAACAAAAGTTAACAAGATTTGAGCATGATCCAAGGCGCATTGTACATGGAGAAAGATTAAACCCTCATTGAACATTAATTATCATGATTAAATCCTCATTTCAATTGATGAATCTTGATACTAATCTTTTACCTAATGCATTGGATCGCTACCACGGTGCACCCTTCTTAAAAATTTCATTTCAGGCATAAATATTCCATGTGGATCATATAAAATTTATTCAATAAACATCATCATTTATTCCATGATAAAGGAATGTAGAATTCATAAATGAAACTCTATAATAAATAAGAAAATGTGCATAAAGGTGAATACCCTTTATTGAGATATGTTCATGTTATTCACTACACAATGACATTAACTTGGTTAATTGTGGTGCAATTTCAGCAGCATAACAACATGACATAAGAACTCATAAACATGGTTGATGAGATAGAAATAGTTGTATCATCATATTTACATGAAATGGATAGTAAGGGGTTATTTAGATAAAATGAATATTATTTTCGGACAAAAATGACTTCCAAACTTTAATAAAAATTACAATTCATTAATAAAATTATATGATCATTTATATTTAATAAAAAATAATTTATTAATATTAATATTTTATTAAAATATTATTTAATTAAAAAAATATAATAATTCATCAAAATAGATTTCTTAGTTGAATATAAACTAAAAATACTATTGGCGCTTTAAAAACTATTTAAAAATTAACAATAATAAAATCAATGCATATTCATTATATAAAAAAATAAATCACATAATAGGAGTGATAATGTCTTATTACTTAACCCCTCATAACACCCAGACAAGATCAAAGAGTAAGGTGTGTGATGATGACATACTCTTTGGGTGGCTTAGATAACATTTCTCAGGTGATAATCTCTATCAACTTCCACTTCTCTTGTAGGAGGTTCCATTAGAGATTAACATGATGAAGCTCAGCTTGGTCTTGGTCAAGAGAAAATCCCAATTATACCTCCTTCATTATGAGCTCTGAAAAATGGGATTCATATGGGGTAAGTCTACTGGATGAGGTCATTGCTTACTTTGTTTGAGTAAATTGGATTTTTAATGCCCTAAATTTATACTAATCATGTGATCATTCTTCAATGGATATATTATCAATGGTCACAATTAATAATGGTATTTTAAATTCCAAAAACATAAAACTACTGAAGTTAACATTTTATATAAACATTTTACATAATGAGACATTTAACTAGATCAAGAAAAACTTCTATTAATGAATGTTTGGGTCATTAAAATCTTCCCCCCTTAAGAAATTTCACCCTCAAAATTTCCTTTTCCAACACCAACATAGATGTGGGTAACTATGCTTCATCATTTCCTCTGATTCCCACATCGCTTCATCAAACCAATTGTTTTACCATAACACATTGACTAAGGGAATTGTCTTATTTCGTAGAAATTTTTCTCAACGATATAAGATCTTCACTAGTTTCTCCCCATAAGAAAGATAATCCTCTAAATGTACCACCTCTGAAGAGAGTACATGAGAAGGGTCTGGTTTGTACATACTTAAGAGGGATACATGAAATACATCATGTACTTTGGCCATGGTAGGTGGAAGTGCTAGGTGATAGACTACTTCCCCAAAATGATCAAAAATCTAGAGGGGGATGATGTACCTAGGACTTAACTTCCTTTTATTTCCAAACCTCACAAACTACGTCCATGGTGATATGTGTAGAAATACTATGTCTCCAACTTTAAACTCAATTTCTCATCAATAGTTTTATGCCTAACTCTTCTATCGACTTTGGGATTCCTTGATATGTTGCTGAATGGTTTTCACCTTCTCCACCATTTCATCAACCATTTCTGGTCCTAGTAGCTTATACTCATTGACTTCATCCCAACACGTTGGTGTTCTTCACCTATTCCCAAAAAGGACTTCATATGGTTTCATTAGGATACTAGAGTGGAAACTGTTATTGATTGAGAATTAAACTAGTGGAAGATGTTGCTACAATCCTCCTTTGAAGTCCATTGAACATTTGCTTAACATATCTTCAAGTGTCGGAATAGTTCGCTCATATTTTTCATAATTTTGAGGACAATAGGACATACTGAAGGTCATTTTAGTTCTTCAAGCATATTGGAGACTTTTCCAGAACATCGAGGTGAATCTCAGATCATGATCAGATAAAATAAATAGTGGTACTCCATGCATCCTTATTATATCTTTGATGTAAATCCATGCAAGTTGAACTAATGAGAATTTTTCTTGAATCATGATAAAGTGACCAGTTTTTGTTAGATAATCAGCAATGACCCATATAGAGTTGTATCCTCTGGATGTCCATGTATGTCTATTGACAAAGCCCATGGTAATGTTTTCCCACTTCCATGTTGGTATGGGTAGTGGTTGCATCATCCTCATAGATTTTTCCCCTCAACATTCACTTGTTGACATACCAGGAACTTTGATGTATATTCAGAAATATCCCTTTTCATATTGGCACATAAAAAGTTCTCTCATATATATCAATACATCTTTGTGCTCCCAGGGTTAATAGAGAAGTATGATCTATGTGAGTCATCTAGAAGCTCCTTCCTTATCTCTAGATTGGATGATACACATAATCGTAACCCAAATCTCACAATTCCGTCCTTGTCAACCACAAACACTGATGATTTCCCATTTCTTATAGCTTCCACCCTTTTCAAAATTTCAACATCCTTTCTTTGAGCATCCTATATTTTCTCCATGAGGGACGACTGAGAAATCATTTGAGATAGTATTGATGATGTTCCTCCATTAATTATTCCCATATCCATACTCTAAAAATCAATGATTATTGGATCCTTTTATATTATCTTCAATGATAGAATCGTTGGGTACTTTCTACTAAGAGCATTCGCCACCTTGTTCTCTTTCCAATGGTGGTAATGTATTGAGAAATCATAGTATTTGATTAACTCTAACCATCTTCGTTGGTGCATGTTCAACTCTTTCTGTGTGAATATATACTTGAGGCTTTTGTGGTCCGTATATATTTTACACATCTCCCAAAAGAGATAATGTTGCAAAATTTATAAAGTGAAGATCACTGCAGCTAACTCCATATCATGTGATGGATAATTCTTCTAATGAACTTTCAATTGACTTGACTCATATGAAATTAATTTTTAATTTATAATCAACACACATCCCATGCCCCTCTTCATAGCATCACTATATACCACAAAAAGATATCCACTTACGGGTAAAGTGATCACAGGCACAGTGATAATCCTCTTTTTCAACTCCATTAATCATTCGTTGCATTCATCACTCCAAGAAAACGATACTCCCTTCTGATTTAGCTGGTTAGAGGGTTGGAAAATTGTGAGAAATTTCTTAAAAATCGTCGATAATTTCTTTCTAACCCCAAGAATCTATGGATATCCATTACCGATGTTGGCCTCGACTATCCCTCTATTGTAGCTGTCTTAAAGGGATCCACAGATATCACATTTCTTGCAATGATATAGCCCAAGAATGAGACCTTCTTTAAACAAAACTCACCTTTTTTGTACTTTTCATAGAGATTATCCTTCCACAAGGTCTCTAGTACAGTTCTTAGATGCTCCTCGTGATCATCCTTGGTTTCTGAGAATATTTAAATATCATCTATAAAGACTACCATAAATTTGTCGATGTAATCTCTAAATACTCTATTCGTCAAGTCCATTAATATTTCTGGAGCATTGTTGAGTCTTAAAGGAATTACTATGAATTCACAGTGCATGTACCTTGTACGAAAATTAGTCTTGGGGATATCCTCCATTTTCACCCTTACTTGGTAATATCCCAAATGAAAATCCACATTGGAAAAGTATTGTTCTCTGTGTAGCAGATCGAAAAACTCATCAATTTATAAGAGATGATACTTTTTATTTATAGTTATCTTATTAAGCTCATGATATTCAATGAAAAGGCGCATTGACCCACCGTTATTCTTGTCTAGGAGGACTAGTTAACCCCATTGTGATGCACTTGGATGTATAAACCCTATATCTATATTCTTCAGTAGATGTTTCTTTAGCTCCTCATGCTTCACAACAGACATTCTATATGGAGTCTTGGATATTAGAAATGCCCCAAGTATAAGGCCAATAGAGAATTCAACATCTCTTCTAAGAGGAAGTCCAACAAAATTCTTGGGAAACACTTCAACAAATTCCCTCACAATAGGAATGTCTTCAAGGATGGTTTCTTCCTTAGACACAATAATATGAGCTAGATATGTGTGATGATAGGGCAGTAATATCCATGCTTGAGATGATGGTTCTAATGAAGATTCCTCTTCCTCCTTTCACATGTATAGAAATGGGGGTCGATTCTCGATATGGAGAGTGATCTCCCTATCACGGAAATATATTTTGGTTCTATATAAGGAAATCCAATCCATGATGATAATTTCTTCAAATTCCTCAAGAGGGAGTATTAAAAGGTTCACCGGGAAGTTCAGTTCACAAATTATGAAAGGGGAGAAGCTATATTCATGGGATGCAATGTTTTCCCCATTTTCGGTACTCACCGACATCTTTACATCAATGATTTTTGCTGGTGTTTGTATTGTTCTATTAAAATTTCAGGATATAAAAGAATGAGTAGAACCATAATAAAAAATTAAGTTTTATATTCATGAGTGAATAATTATCGTACCTATCACCACTTCATTGTCAGGGTTCACCTAGGTGGTAGTGATGGAACAATCTCGCCCTTTCTGCCTTAGAGGTTGTTGGTTTCCTCCAAAAACACTTAGCTTAGGGCACTGATTTTTGAAGTGCCCCGGTTCTTTATAGTTGAAGAAATGAAAAATGCATTGAGGGTCAAGAGGAGAATTCCCCTCCTCTGTCATAGCTGTGGGTTTTTTTACTGAGAGTTAATACCTAGGTTCCCTTCTCTTCCACACCTAAATCATTTCCTCGTTCCCTTCAATACATTTCTAAGGTGCTTCTTTCCATACCTTTGGCCAGTGGGGTGCTGGGTTTTCATAGCATTGTTGGATTTATCTATCCGACCACTATAATTGAAGTCCACCTTAAACTTCATAACCCCAAGATACCCCTATTATTCTCTAATATCCATTTTGACCATGAGGGAACATCAAAAAATTTCATCATAGCTATCGATGTCATGGATTGATAGAGATTTCCATAGGCTAGGTTTTAGACCACCAAAAAAGCGGAAATTCTTGCATTCGGGGGTTACGACAAAGCTGGATGCATATCGTGCAACCCATGTTATGTTTACCTCATACGCTTCGATAGATTCGTCAGCTTTTTTCATGAGGGAAAGGAAGTATTGTTCCATCTTATGTTAGAGGGTGTGCGGAAAACATTTATTGAGAGACATATTCTGGAAATCCATCCATTCCAAGTCCTTGATCTCCTCCTCAAGAATTGTGTTTTTGATCAATTTCCACCATTTATCGGCTTAACCCTCCATACGATAATCATATATAAGAAACTTATCTTATTGGAACATTGAATAATTAAGAAGATCTTTTCAATGAAGTTGATCCATTGTTCGTCGATTGATGAATTGGATGATCCATTAAAAGTATGAGTTCTTTGTCTCATGAATCTCTCAAAAGTGACTTGTTATTTCTTAGAGGGGGTTGAACATTCTTCTTGACCCATGTTTCTATTAAAATCTTCTGTTAACTGAGATAGTATAGTGAAAATGTTTGTGATTCCTACTCCCATTGAATTGGGCATCTCATTTGCACAGTCATCACCCTGATCTTCACATCAGTTGTTAGACTGAGTCCTCCTATTACTGACCATTGGGTAGAATAAAATGACAGATAGGGGTAACACAGAATGGTAAATACAAGGAAAAAATTGAAGACTTATAAATTACATATATTCCTTAACATATGAATCCGTCAGCTTCAATCTATGATATTAATGATCTACTTTCTGACATATATTCTTAGGGGAGTTTTTTTTAATTCCATTAATCATGGTTCATACTAAGCTTAAGAATTTACCAAAGAATATACCTCGTGAGTTTCTTAACCAAAAGTGCATCAAGAACCATTATCCTGTACCAGGATACCTCGGGTGAAGCATGAAACTCCTTGTCGGGGTTTTCATCCCTAGGCATATTTATGCTAGAGCCACCTCTACCTGCTCACATCCAGACAGGTATGTATTTTTTTGATAAACCATGTACTCAATAATCACCAAAACAAAGAGATGTTTTTATTATACACAGTCTTTTCTCTAAGTCTTTACTAGGGTATTCTAATCCTAATCCAAAATATAACTAAACCTATTCTCTGATACCAACTATAACACCCCTGCTCTTTAATAAAACATTTAAAACTATTTATTACATAGAAAACATCACTTGATACAACATAGAATATCGAGAGGTATAGTGTCATTGGTTCTTAGGAACATTACATAACAACTTAAAACAGAGGAAAAAATATCTTATTGATAACTTCCCATTATTGACATGTATATTCCCTCATACTAAACATTTCATGGTATAACATGAAGAAATGCATAAAAAAAGGGTGAGCTATAAAGCCCAGTAAGGGAGTTAACATGGAATAACATGAAAGATACAATAAATGTTAGGAAATAGTAATATCAGGGGAGCATAAGAGAAACATGAACATAAAGGCATGATATAACATGATTAACATAACATGGAAATGTGGAAAGAACATTTAACATGATTTTATCATGATCCAAGGCTCATTTCACATGGAGAATGTGTAAACCCTGATTTCACTTGAATTATGATGAGTAAACAATCATTATACTTGACGTATCATGATATTAATGTTTACCCAATGCATTGGAGCACTATCATGGTGCACCCTTATTAAACATTTCATTTCAAGCTTAAATGTGCCACATGAATCATATAACATGGATTCAATAAACATAATCATTTATTAAATGATAAAGGAATTTTGAATTCATACATGAAACTATATAATAAATAAGTAAATAAGAATAATGGTGAATACCCTTGATAGGGAAATGGTAATGGTATTCACTACACAATGTCTTTGACTTGGAACATCACAATACAATTTCAGTAGGAAAACGACAAGACATATGTAACAACCTGAATCCAGAGTCCATCTACTGGTGCCCCATGACCGGTTCGCCACATGACCTCAAGCACATTTCCCCAAATGCCAGAGGCTGCCGACTAACAGTGAGGGCCTTGGTAAGTTATTGGGGAAACTATGCCCTCATTTGGTAAGGTATATAAAGAAAAGAAATTAACAGTAAATAGCGGAAGCAGTAAACAATATGCAGAAACTGAAACCAAACAGCAGAAGAAATGAATATATAGAATGATGATAATGATGCAACAAGTACAAGTTTCTAAGAAAAGCAGCAAACACAACAACATGCTGAAATACAAGTAAAAACAAAGTACTAAAATAAAAGCAACTCTTGCATCATCACAATCCTAAGCTTGGTCCCTTGTTCTCCAGCTCCAAGAAATCAAGTAGTGGAAGCCGAAGGGAGATTTCCATTATCTATACCTACAACAACAAAGTATGCTTGGGCCCAAAAGCATGGCCCAAACAGGGTGTGAGATACAATCCCAGTAGGAAATCACCCAAAGATCTCTGCCTAACAGTCAACGAATACAAGGCAAGTAAATGTGCAGGAATCAGAAAATAGAAAAGCCCACAACGGCTACAATCCACAGTTCTAGAATATAATGTACACAAGTAAACGACCAGCAACAAGTAGAAAATAGGTAACCCTCTGGGTAGCTCTCATAGACTAACCCCTATGGTTCAACCTAAAAGTACTAGCAACCCTCTAGGAGGCACAGAAGTCTCACCCCTCTGGTTTAGCTAAGAGTAGACTCTCTGAGGAAGAACTCACCATCAATTCACCCTATAGTCTCGTATTGTACTAAAGGCTCTCTGGGGAAGCACTCAACGTCTCATTCCCCATGTATCCCACGTCGAGGAACTATAGAATCTCTAAGGAATCACTCATCGTCAATTCCCCATGTGGTCTCGCATCGTATTAAAAGACACTCTAGAGAAGCCCTTACGTCCATTCTCCATATGGTCTACTACACTAGGTTCTCATAGTCCTGTGTGAAATAAACATTATCAACGCGCGTGTAACATTCAAGTAAACCTCCAGAACTACTTGGCTGTCATTATAAAGCCCAAAAACATAACAAAGCTACAATTCCATTATCCTACAACTAGGCATGGCAACAAGAAAATTACAAACAAGAAAAATAAGCATGGAAAGCATCCTGAGTATAGGAAAAACTACTCTATTCACAAAGGTAAACCTCTACTATAGAAATCAATCAAGCAGACAATCAATCAAGGGAAAAACAAGAAAACACAAAATTCTCGTTCAAGGGAATTTATGAAATAGCACAAAATATTCATGGAATTTCTACAGAAAGGAAAAAACCACCATCCTCGATCCTAGGAGATCGATATTCGTGATCAAGGATGATCGATTCTATTTATAACATCGTAGATCTTATCAAACATCTGAAACAGATAAACCATGATAGCTTGAGAAAGAGGAGGAATTGGAAAAAAAGGCTCAAGAAGAAGGAAGAAATCACCACTGGGATTCCAATTCAATATACCATGCTCAAATCGGAGAATGGACGAAGAGGCGGGGGATCGTCGGAGATTTGCGGATCCTCAACGCTCTTGGACGGATAAGACCTAGAAGAAGACGTTTATGTGCGTCAGGCGTGACCCCAGTGTATTTAATGAAAAAATAAAGTACCCGGCGTGTACTTGGTATTTCCATACACCACAAAAATCTGCTTCCACATCACCCTTACACACCATTTCTGTAGCCCAGACATAGCCATCACACGGCTTCGAGCGAGAAAAGAGTACATGGCGTGTACTCGGAAAGTACCCGACGTGTACATCAAAATTTTCCAGAAACACCATTTTTCTTAAAAACTCCAGAAAAATGGAAGGCGTACCTGAAACAAAGATTCAGGTTCTTACAAACATCCCCCCTTAAAGAAATTCATCCCCGAATTTCCCTAGCGATGCGTAGAAGAAGAAACCACGAACATCTCCAGCCACTGCGATCGAACCACGACCTCCCTCTCTGAGGTCTCATCCTGTACTCGCCCATGATACCATATCACCCATAAAATAGGGAAAAACCGGCCTTAGAGAACCTTCGTACTGCGATCGATAATCCGGATAGGATGGTCCTCAAACGATGAATCCGCTTTAATTTCAAATTCCTTGGACTGAAAGACATGAGGCAGGTATGAAAAGTAACGTCGGAGCTGAGAAATGTTGAAGACGTCGTGCATGGCCCGGTACCTCTAAGGTAACTACAACCTATATGAAACCGTCCCAACTCTCTCCAACAACTCAAATAGCCCAACGTACTATGGTGGAAGCTTACCCAGTCTCCGAATCCTCTTGTGTCCCAACCTCAGTGCGACATGCATGAAAACATGATCCCTGACCTCGAACTCCTAAGGTTGTCTCTGCTTATCAGCATAAGACTTCTGCCGAGACTGTGATGTAGCCATACTCTTTCAAATCAGCTCTATCTGCTCTACAGTCTCCTGAACAAGACAAGGCCCCAGCAAATATGGCTCTCCTGCCTCTAGCCAGTATAAGGGTGATCGACATGGCCTATCATACAAAGCCTCATAAGGTGCCATCTGAATAGTCGCCTGAAAACTGTTTTTGTAGGCGAACGCCACCAAAGGGATATGCTTCTCCCAAGAACTTCCAAAGTATAGAATTCAAGCTCTGAGAATATCCTATAGCACATGGATCGTACACTCGAACTGACCATCTATCTGAGGATGCTATGTTGTACTCAAAAGTAACTGTGTACCCAAGGCCTTCTGAAGTCCCTACCAGAACTAAGAGGTAAAGCTTACATCCCTATCTGAAACAATAGAGTGTGGATCTCCATGAAGATATACAATCTCTCAGATATAAATTCTTCCCATATCATCAACACTGAAGGTCTCCTTGATTGGAACGAAATGATCATCCTTCGTAAGTCTGTCAACGACAACCCAAACAACATCGTTCCCTCGAGGCAACCTTGGCAATCCAGTCATGAAGTCCATCACGACAACGTTCCACTTCCACTACGGATTGGGTAACTGCTGTAAAAGGCCTGTTGGACGCTGATTCTCTGCTTTCACCAAATGACAAGTAGAACACATCAAGACGAAACCAGCGACATCCATCTTCATACCTGGCCACCAGTACTGGCGATGAAGATACCGATACATCTTGGTGACGCCAGGATGAACTGCCCAAATTGAGGAATGAAAGATCTGCATCAGCTCCTTGCGTATGTCTGCTGAAACCCGTACACGTCCCTGGAAATGCAAAATCACATCCTCTCCCACTGTCCATCCAAGAAGATGGTCCTCTCTTGACACACGCTCCCACAGGACTAAGCCTTCTGAGTCTGATAGATGCCTCATCTGTACCCGATGAAGAAGCATAGAGGTAACAACTACATAAGATAGAAAAGTCTGTCCCTGTCTGTCGTACACCTCAAGATGCATCTCATAGAATAGAGCCTTAAGATTCCACTCACTACAAGCCTCCTAAACTTTCTGAATCTGAGTTCTCCTGCTCAATGCATCTTCCACTGCGTTTCCCTTTCCTGGTGTATAGGCAGGCTTGAAATCAAAAGACTGAAGATACTCAACCCACCTGCGCTGTCTCATATTCAGATCATGCTGAGTAAAGATGTATTTGAGACTCTTTTGGTCGGTGAAAACCACAAAGTGCTCTCCCAGAAGGAAATTTCTCCAATAGTGTAAGGCATGAAAAACAGCTGAAAAATCCAGATCATGTGTCGGGTAGTTCCTCTCATGTGGACTCAACTGCTGAGACCCGTATGCAATGAATCCATCTACCTGCATATGTACAGTGCCCAGCCAGATACTTGATGCATCACAATAAACAATGTAGCTCTTTCCTAGATCTGGTAAGACTAGTATCGGTGCTGAAGTCTACCTTCCCTTTAGCTCCTAAATGGCTGAATCACAAGAATCCGACCATAAGAACATCACCCCCTTCTAGGTCAGACCTGTCAAAGGTGATCCTAGGCATGAAAAGTCTTGAATGAAGCGTCTGTAGTATCCATCCATCCCTATGAAACCCTATACCTAAAAAACGTTCTTCGACTGCTCCCTGGAAACTACAGCTCTCACTTTCTCTAGGTCCACATGTACTCCTGCCTCTGAGATGACATGACCCAGTAAGTGAATTTGATCCATCCAGAAGTGGCACTTCGAGAGTTTATCATAAATCCAATTCTCTCTCAGTGTACTCAAAACGATCTCAAGATGGGTAGCATGGTCGTATCGAGTGTGACATTACACCAAGATATCATCCACGAAGACCATGACGAAGGAATCCAAGTAAGAATGGAACACTCGGTTAATCAGTTCCATGAATATTGTAGGAGAGTTCGTGAGACTGAACGACATGAATATATACTCGTATAGACTATAACTTCTTTTGAAGGCTATCAGAGATATATCTAATGGTCTAACATTAAACTGATGATAACCGGACGTCAAATCGATCTTTGAGCACACTCGGGCTCCTCGAAGCTGATCGAAAAGGTCATTAATCCGTGGAAAGGGATATCGGTTCTTGACCGTAAACTGGTTCAGCTTCCGATAATCCACACATAGACTAAGGATACCGTCTTCCTTCTTCGCAAACAAGACAGGAAAACCCCAAGGAGAAGTACTGGGTTGGATAAATCCCTTTGCCTGCAACTCCTCCAACTACTTTTTGAGCTCTTCCAACTCCAGTGTAGCCATCCTCTTGGGTGGTATGGACGCCGGTGACGCTCATGGAATGATCTAAATAGAAAAGTCTAACTCATGCTCTAGAGGAAAACCTGAAAAGTCATCTGGAAAGACATCTCTGAAACAATACGCCCCTGGAGGAAAGTCCAAATGTGAAGTCCCCTCGTCATCCAGATAAAGACTAGAAATCTGGGTCGTCACCCTTCCTAGCCCATGATGCTCACTTCCTACTTGACTCACATGGACATCCCATTTGCCTTTATGAAGAAAATAATCATCCTATGGTGAAACAAAACTCACCCTATAGTGATAACAATCGACGACTGCCTGGAAGGGAATGAAAAAGTCCATCCTGAGGATGAAATCATAGCCTATAATATCTAGGACATAAAGGTCCCATGAGAAATGATACCCTACAACCTCGAGAGGGAACTCTCTACACTGGAATACACTTGATGTCCTCTTCCGTAAAGGTGTGTCTAGTGTCAATGAGTCGGCAGAAGCAAAGATACAGAGCCCAAGGCTCTCCAAAACAGCAACAGAGATAAAGCTATGTGTAACACCAGTATCGAAAAGAGCTGAAGATAAAACTAAGGCTACTAAAATTGTACCTCGAACTGTATAAGGGTCGGGATCCTACTCCTGATAGGACTGTTCCACTGTGTAAGACTGGCCTGCACTGCGGCCCTGCGCCCATGGCTGAAAACATTGAGCTGATCCACCATTCTGGTGCTGAGAGACTGGAAGCTAACCACCATGGCCTCGACCTCCACCTCGACCCGAACGGCCAAAAGAACCCTAGTTCCCCAACTGGTGAGAAACTGGTGGTGATTCTCCTGAACGATGAGTCATGGAATAACCCCGGTCACTAGCAGCTAGTGAGAAAAACTGGCAGAAACATTGAAGGTGACACATCTTGCCTCAATATCGGCACTCCATGGGGTCCCTCTGGCACTACGGCCTTGTGTGCCCTGACCAGACACACTGGTAGCATACCACATAGCTACCTGACGATGCATCTCGCTTCCTCGGATCACTACACGTAGACACCCTATGGAACTTCTTACTATCATCTAGAGGAAAACAAGTTCTGGAAGCAGAACCTCCCTGGATCGCAGCTCCTGAGTCTCTTAGATTGTGCTCCGCAATCAGTGCCTCATTGATGATGGAAGTGATGGAAGTCAAATGGAAGAGATTCACCTATGATCAGATGTACCACCTTAGACCATCCTCAAACTTCCTTTCTAAGAACATCCCATCCCCACCCTCGAGGGGTGTGAGATGTCGCAGCTCGGTGAAATGAAAGGTGTACTCCATAACAGAAAGAGTACCATACTCTAAGCTCATGAACTCCCAGGCTCGGTTGACCCTCAAGGTCTCTGTGTAAAAGTAGCTGTAGAACATGAGATGGAACTCCTCCCAAGCCATAAACTGCTGATGACCCACCTGTGAGATCATGTACCACCACCTTTTGGCAGAGTCTCAAATTATGTAGGTAGCGTGCTTGACCCGCCTCTCTGGAGGTGTCTCCAGATTCTCAAAGATAGTCAGCATGGCTTCCAGCCATGACTCTGCAGCTTGTGGTCCTCCTTCCTCTGAGAAATTAAGAGGACGATTTTGCCGAAAAACCCATGTCAAGTATGCCATAGACGTGGCAGGAGGCGGTGCTCCCTGTAAGGTCTGCATCATCCTCATAAAACCTTCTCTAAACTGCACATCAGTGCCTGTAACTGGTATGATAGCCAGTGCCAAGGCAAGCCCGACTGGAGGATCGACAGGAAGTCCCTGATCTTCCATATCTGGCGTCTGATCACTACCTGATGATAGACGTACAACGAGATGACATCTTGGAGGCATAGATCTGAAAGATCAAAAGCACACCTTAGATCAGAATAACAAGGACCGAGAATACAAGAGTACAAAATGGGAACAGGGAAAGGAAAACCCACAAGTTTACAAAACATGACCACATGGCGTGTATAAAAACAACACGACATATCTTCTTAAGACACTGACATGAGTGTGTACCCCTACCCTACAGGTCGTGTAACACCTCAAACTACACGGTGTGTTGGCCCAACACACGACATTTACTTGGAAACTGTTCCCCTGCCCAAGGCTCCTTACACAGCTAACCCACACGGTCCGACATAACCTGACACAACACTGCGTGTTCGGAAAAACCATGGTGTGTATTAGAAAAGTCTTCGGCGGACCATGTTGTTAAACACATCACCGTCTACATGGATGAACCTTACATGTCTTGTTCTGAATAAAAACGGCGTGAATAGTTGAAGGTGACACTATCCCGTGTTGTCCGTGACATGGCCGGGTACCTGAACAAGACTACACGACGTGTGCCGAAAAAACATGTCGTGTCTGAGAGAAGGTAACGCCGACCTGTGTTGTTCATGAAATGGTCGGGTACCTGGACAGGACTACACGGAGTGTTCCTTTATAACAGGACGTGTTCTACTAGAGCTTCCCCGACCCGTGTTGTTAGTGACACGACCTGGTAAACAGCTCTGAACTACACGACATGTACCTACCATACACGGTGAGTTCTTGAAGTTATTTCTAAAACAGTGTGTCCCTGCTCACATGGTCAGTGACATGGTCTAAAAACTATATGGCATGTAGTCAAAATATACACGTCATGTATTCTGGGTTTTTCTGGGTAGTATCTCAGAAACTGCACATAAGCCCAGAAAAAACAGAAAACAAGGCAAGGAGGTTCCAATTTCCGATTCGTGAGGGCCCATAACACCTCAAGAATCAAAATTTGGCATTCATTTAAGCAAGGTAGGAAACAAAAAATCCTCTAAAAAGACAACATAGATCCTATTAAGAATCTATCACAATAGAATGTATAATCTACACAATGTCTATCACAACAGTATGCAATCCCTAATGCACCCTAGATGGCATGGAAAGAATGCATGGAATGTGATTTCTAAAAGTGAATATGTGATTCATGAGATGGAATACCCTCATCTCATCGGGTTGCGATAGAAATAGAACCGCAATCGTCAAGGAAATAAAAACACAATGCTTGTGAATCACCCTAGGTGAAATTATATCAACCGTAAAATCTCAAAACCTGCAAACTGCAATTAACAAGGTAGTATGGATTTTCCATGTACATGGGTTAGCTACTCCCGAGAACAGGTTAATACCAAATACCAAATCTATCCTATCCCTGGCTAAAGTCTCCAAACAGTAAAGAAAGAGAAAATAACCCTTATGATACCACTTTGTAACAACCTGAATCTGGAGCCCCTCCACTAGTGACCCGTGCCCGGTTCGCCACATGACCTCAAGCACATTTCCCCAAACACCAGAGGCCATCGACTAACAATGAGGGCCATGGTAAGTTATTGGGGAAACTATGCCCACAATTGGTAAGGTATACAAAGAAATGAAATTAACATTAAATATCGGAAGTAGTAAACAATACGCAGAAACTGAAACCAAACAGACGAAGCAATGAATATATATAATGATGATAATAATGCAGCAGGTACAATATTTTATGAAAAGAAGAAAACACAACAATGTGATACAATATATGTAAAAACAATGTACTAAAATAACAGCAACCTATGCAGCATCGCAACCCTAAGCTTGGTCCCTTGCTCTCCAGCTCCATGAAATCAAGTGCCGAAAGTCAAGGGGTGCTTGCCCATATATATACCTTCAACAACAAAGTCTTCTTGGGCCCAAAAGCATGACCCAAACAAGGTTTGAGATACAAACCCAGTATGAAATCAACCAAAGATCTATTCCTATCATTCAATGAATACAAGGCAAGTAAAAGTGCAGGAACCAGTAAACCGAAAAGCACACAACAACTACAATCCCCAGTTCTAGCATATAAAGTACACAAGTAAACGACCAACAACAAGTAGAAAATAGGTAACCCTCTGGGTATCTCTCACATCCTAACCCCTATGGTTCAACCTACAAGTACTAGCAACCCTCTAGGAGGCACACACAATCTCACCCCTCTGGTTCAGCAAATAGTAAACTCTCTGAGGAAGCACTCAACGTCAATTCCCTATATAGTATCCTATCATACTAAAGGATCTCTGGGGAAGCACTCAACATCTCATTCCCCCTGTGGTCCACGTCGAGGAACTACAGACTCTCTGAGGAAGCACTCATCGTCAATTCCCCCTGTGGTCTCGTATAATATTAAAAGACACTCTAGAGAAGACCGTACGTACATTCTCCCAATGGTCTACTACACTAGGTTCTCATAGTCCTGTGTGAAATAAACATGCTCAATGTGCATGTAACGTCCAAGTAAACCTCAAGAACTACTTGGATATCATTCTATGGCCCAACAACATAACAAAGAAACAGTTCCACTATCCTACAACTAGGCATGGAAACTGGAAAAATTCCAAACAATAAAAACAAGCATGGAAAGCATACAGAGTACAATTAAAACTAATATATTCACAAAGGTAAACCTTTACTATATCAATAAAAAGAGCATGCAATCAATCAAGTAAAAAACAGAAAAACGCACAATTCTTGTTCAAGGGAATTGGAAAAATTGAAAAAAATATTCAAGGAATTTATACAGAAAGGTACAAACCACCTACCTCGATCCTAGGAGATCGTTATTCAGGAATAAGGATGAAAGATTCTCTTTAGAACATCATTGATCTAAGAAAATGTATGAAACACATAAACCATGATATCTTGAGAAAGAGGATAAATTGGAAAACAAGGCTCAAGAAGAAGGAAGAACTCACCGCTACGATTCAAATCCAATCGATCATGCTCGAATCAGAGAATGGACGAAGAGGCGGGGGCTCGTCAAAGATTAGAGGATCCTTGGCACTCTCGGATGAACAAAACCTAGAAAAAGAAATTTATGTGTGTCAAACGTAACCCCGGTCCATTTAATGAAAAAAAAATTACACGGAGTGTACTTTTAGAGTACACGGTGTGTTCTAGGTCTTTCTGTACTCCGAAAAAATAGTCTTCCATGTCACCCCTACACACTGTGTGTGTGACCCAGACACGAGCAACACACGACTTTGAGCAGGAAAAATTTTCCTGAAACACCATTATTATTAAAAACTCCAGAAAAAGGAAAGTCATACCTGAAATGAAGATCTGGGTTCTTACAACATAAGAACTCATAAAAATAGTTGATAAGAGAGAAAGGGTTGTATAATCATATTTACATGAAATGAACAGTAAGAGGGTCATATAGATACATGTCCTAATTAATTTTCTGGAATTTGGATTCATAATAAAAAATAATTTCTTGAATGTAAATGAGGAGAGAGAAATTCCTTACTGAATTTTTACATGGTAACATGTGTATATGGAAGCCATCGTTGGGAGAGAAAGGAGTCCTCCACCATTTAAACATAAAGAGGAATGTATAGGGGAGGATTGAAATCATACCCAAACATTTATAATTGAAAATCAAAGGAAATAATAATATTAAGAATCTTGGGTAAAATGAGAAAGGAAAGAAACCCTTACTTTGAAGTGTGATTCCAAAGGCTTGGGAGGGGCTTGAGAGAGGATTCTTGGGAGCTCAAGGAACTTTGGGAGGAGTATAGAATGGAAAAGGAAGAGCGTGGATTAACTTGAAAAGCTTTGAGTGAAGAGGAAGTGGAATATTGGGTGGGATTATATAGGGAAAAGGGAATTCTTCATTATTTAGGTTTGAGACACCACACATTAAACAATTCAAAACCAAAAACCATCCCATGGGTTTTTACCTTGTGATATTCCATATGGAATTGGAAAAAAAATATTTTTATGGCCAATGGACGAACTTCTTAAAATAATAGGGTGGCTTTTGTGTAGGTGAGTCACATTTTCAAGGAATAAAATTTTAAGGAGACAAAATGTTTTATAAGTCTTAAAGGGTCCACTAACGCATTGTAAAATAAAGCAAAAAATAATATAAAAATAAATTATTTTTATTTTAAAACATATATTAGTTGAAAATAATGTTGATATTTTTTTATTAAAACACTATTGGGTCATTAGTATTTCATGAAACACATTATATATTTAAATGGTATTTTATTTTTACACAAAAATTCGACGGTCTCAGAATATTATGAAAAAATTACTATTGGATAATTTCAACATATTGATTCCAAAAATAATATTCATTTTATCTAAATAATTTTACAAATATATAAATTTTTACTTTTAAATAAAAAACTGACATTTATTTAAAATTCATGGGGTTTGACAAAAACGAATTTCAAACATTAATAAAATTACAATTGCATTCATAAAATTATACAATCATTTATATTTAAAAAAATAAATTGTTAAATAATAATATTTTATTAAATATTATCTAATTCGAAAATCTATTAATTCATCAAAATAGATTTCATAGTTGAATATTGACTAACTATTTGTTCTTTAAAATCTATTGACAAAGAAACTATAATAAAATGAATTTATATTCATTATATACAAAAATAATTCACATAATCATTGTTCTATGGTCTTGTTACATAACCTCTTATAACACCCACACAAGACTAAAGAGTAAGGTGTGTGAGGGAGATGTTATCTTGGGGTGGCTCAAATAACATTGCTCAGGCTGTAATCTCTATCTACTTCCACTTCTCTCGTAGACGGTTTTGTTCAAGCTCAACTTGTTGAAGCACAAATTGGTATTGGTCAGAAGAGAAGCCCAATGAAGCCACCTCTTTTCTGAGCTCTAAAAAATGGGCTTCATATGGGGTAAGTCTTTTGAATGGGGCCATCACTTCCTTTTTCTGAGTAAATTGGATTTGTTAAAGCCCTATATTTATACTAATCATGTGATCACTATGGAAAGACTATGCTAGAAAAGGTCACAATTCATAACGGTAATTTAAACATAAAAATCATAAAACAAATGAAGTTCACATTTTATATATAAATTTTACATAATGATAAATTTAATTAGATCAAGAGGAATTTCCATTAATGAAATTTTGCGTCATTACAATATCCATGATACTAGAATAAGGATATTTATGAGAAATTCAATAAACAATGATCAGCATTATATGAATGATTCATAGGATAATATCATTAGAACATATACCGAATATTGAATCTATAATGAAATGGTTGTTTTTATTTGTGAATAAATATAACATAAAATATTAAAAAACATTTTTTAGAAACATATATTAATTAATTTGAAATTATCTTTTAAAAGAATCTTCACGACCAAAAATGATAATTTTTTCCATGAAATTAAAATTTAAAACATGTTAAGTAATATTTAAAAAATTTCTTTGTCTGGATGGTAGGAATATATACTCATGTAGTATAAGTAAAAAAATATTCCTTCGGTATTCTTTTTAGAAACTCATAGTGTACCTTGTTTTGAATACTAAAAAAATCATGTTAAACCATTTTCTAAAAATTAAATCATATGTAAAAATGTCAGTAATCAATTTTATAGTGATAATAAAATACTTTTTTAAAACACTTTTTTAATAAATGGAATTGGAAGAGAAATATTCATCACCGGGGACTTAAATATACAAAATTCTGAATAAAGAAGAGATTTTGAAATATACCATTACCTCTTTGGTATCATTTGTATCATAAGACACATGGATTCATAACATGAAAAAATATTAAATATCACAAAAAGGCGAATATTACCTATTTAAAATATTAAAGGTTCAGTATATACACCTTATAAACATGAATTTGTGCATAATGTAATTTCTCTAACCCGTATGATCCATTCCTTTTGTAAAATATATAATTAGAGGTGTATTGGGGATTCGTGGTGACTTATTCTAAGAGTTTTCCAATTTATACTTTTCAAATGGTGTCTTACCGAGCGGTAGCTCACCGAATGGTGACTCACCAAATGATGAATCATCGAAGGGAAGCTTACCAAACTGTTAATCAACACACGATGACTCACCGAAGAGTATCTCACTGAACAATGACTCACTGAATGCTAGCTCACAAAATGGTGCCTCCCTGAATGGTGACTCACCCAACGGTGGGTAAATTCCAATTTTTCCAATTTCAAACCTATTATGTTTTATTTGACATAAACCGACTTTAAAACCTTATTTAAAAATTTATAAGTGAATTTAGAAGGATATTAAATATATCAAAATATCCTAATGCTCTTGTAACCTTGAAACAACCAAGCCACATGGTCTTGACCACGATCCGACTTTAATGTCCCTTGGAATTATTTTATTACATGAATATTTGATCTAGATCTTTTTAGATGGGATCTTATCATCCCGGTATGTCTCCATTTTCTCATTGTGTGATAATAACCATTCTTCCCAAATGAGTCACACCACTTGTGCTATGCCATTCTGTTTAATTTTACCTTGGAGTCATTTGTACTGCACGCATGACCCTATGATTTTTGTGAAAGGAAGATTCGTTGGTCGCCTGTTGTTCCAAGTAAGGATTTTTTTTCATCTCTCTTTTTTTTTGTGTATAATCAACGGTTTTTATAATCGTCTGTCCTCTTTATTGCAGTTGAAACCAATTATTAATATTGTTATGATATAATCATCTTGTCACCTCAATCATAAATTGGGGTATGGATGGTGATGACAGTGATTGTTTATTTATGTGTTATCCTTGATTTCCAATTATGGTTTCTGTCTAGCTGCATTACTTATAAAAATCATTGTGGTTGGTGCTCCTTGTTTGCGCACCCTCAATAGATTGTTAATAATAACTATAAATATTAATCTCATTTATCACATAAACTCAGTTAAATGAAAAGGATTCCCCAGGACCAAAATTGTTTTCTGATCACCCATGTTTATTAAATTGGAATTAGAGAACCCTTGTTGGATAAATATGAATACTTATTGTTGTTTTGTGTGGCTGTGTGCTGGTTTTTTTTGGGTTTTTTGACTTATGTTGGTTTTAGGATGCTATTTTTTGTATCATGGTTGTTAGTAGGGTGGGGTATGTGTGTGCATTGGGGCTGTAGTTTTGGTGTTGATTTCTTTCGTATTTTTGTACGAGGTGGTTCATGAGGTGTGATGGAATCTTAGTTTGATATATTGATTGATTGTGGAATGGATGAATTTGTAGAACTGTGGGATACCATATGGGTTTTGTTATGGTTGATGAATAGTGTTGTGTAGTGGTAGTACAATCAAGTTGTGTTGCAGAGTGAGTTGGGTACGGCTATGGTTGGTAGATTATCAGGTAGTGTTGTAATGAAATAAGTGTACTTCTCAATAAATAATGACATAATTTTAAATGAAAAAGGTGGGTTTTTGTTTCACATGTGGAAGTTTGTATGGTTGTTTTTGTAGGAGTAGCAACAAGAGTAGTTTGTGTCGGCTAGTTGTTTGTTTGGAAACCCATAGGTTGGGCTAAGTGTTTATTTACATATATGTATATACATGTTGTTCCTTATGATTTCTATAAGTAGCTCACTTTTATGAGCATTATGTTCCAAACACCACAATTGTTATGGGGTAGGTTTCCTTTCCCAACATTCCAGTGGGAGGATGGATGGATGTTTATTGGATCCCCTACTCCTTATTCTAAAAATTTATTCCCTAAGACACTTCGGCAAGGATATAATGGCTTACGGTATGTTATAAGATTTATGGTACTAGTTGTGTTTGAGGTGGTTTGTTCCCAAGGTGTCTTCAGGATGAGGCCCAGGTGTTTTTAGGTGAGACGTGTGGTGGTTGTGTCCCTGGTTTTTGCAGGAAGGTGGGGATGTGATTTGTGTCCTTGGTGTGAATGCGAGTAAGATTTGATAGTGGGGCTTGTGGTAGAGTGGTATCATAAGGATGTTCACCAATAGGGATGATCTGTTTACTAGTGGGAAGCAGCATAGGGTACCCAAATATCGATGTGATCATATTATAACTTTACTTGAGTTTCATTATTTGTTGAGTGTGCCCTAGTTAGACTGGTGTTGTTAGTATTCCTCCTTGGGTACATTTGGGGATTTTTTGTTTTCTCACAGGGGAAGTAGTATGGTCACACACTTTTGAACGAGTGACACATGTTTTTTTTGCTGAGTATACTTGTATGCTCACCTTGTGTATATAAAACACTTTTCAGGTTTCTGGGAATATTGAGGATAGTGTTAGACCTTAATATCTTGTATGTTGGGGGCGGTTTTTGTGTTTTTTCTTATTTTTATTTTGGTACTTACTTTGGTGTTTTCTTTGTATTTATAGTAGGGTTTTTTAAAAATTAAAGGGTTTTTTTCTATTTTCTTTTATATATAAGTAATTTTTGGAGTTTTTTGGGATTTAACATCTTATCTTCTGATATTGGTTACTATAAAAAGGGTAATACCTTCAATTATTGAGAGATTTATACACCATTGGTGCTGGTCATCACCCCAGGGCCTATTGGAGGAACGACTAATGAGAAATTATCTCTCGTTCATATTGAGAAAATAAGGTATCAGTATATTGTTTTCCCCTACCACTACTTGAATAAGGCAGGTCGTGGAAAAATGGTATCAGATGTTAAGGTTGAGATATCAGATGACGTTCGGTGTTAGGCCTAGTGTGGACATCATGGAATAGTAGGGTAACAATGTTAGGGGTTCTTGGTTCATGACATAGGTCCGGGAAGACCAGCCTAGATAGGTGATTTCAGGGCCCCCATGATCCGATGCATGGACTCTGAGCCTACCGAATGATAAAGGGAGTCAACATTGATTGCAAGGTAGAGACCCTAGGAATGTTACATGCATCATGATGACTTGTGTTTTGGTTTGTTTTTGTAGTTATCTTGAAATTAAAATAAACAATGAGATAAAATGAATTATGAATAAAAATTAATACTACTCGGGCTTAGGAGTTTTATGTTTAATTTTAATATATGGAACCCGGTCGCTATCCGTATGTGGTACGAGTAGTGTATGCTCAACATGGTGATCCAGATGATTGTCAGAGGCTTGATCCAGAGGAGGAGGAGAACCAATGATAGAATATTATTCTTGATTTCCAATGGCAGACTCTGGGAATTTTAAAGTTAGTGTGATAGATATAGAGATAGAGAGTCTACTTGAGGTACAATGATCTCATGCAACTTTATCTAGGCTCTGATGGAGTACTCGATTCCTCTGGTGGTGATACAAATGAGGGGAGAAGTGAATTAGTGGTGGATTCTTCCCCACAGGGAGAGGAAGGTTACCAATGTTTCGTGGTATGACTTCAAAAATGAGTTCTAGGTGGAATTCCGTTCTTCCATGATGAAGGATGATAAGAGTTAGGATCTACTCACCTTATAGTATGGGAGTATGTCAGTGAGGGATTTGGGGATCAGGTTCAATGATCTTCTTCTCTTTGATCTAAATATATTTCAAGATGAGGAGTCTTTGGAGAGATGCTTATAAAAGGCCCTTCATCCTTCTTTTCAATATGTGGTTAATCCCTTAACCCTGTCGACATATGCATGGTTCAGAAGATGGATGAGGTAGTGTAATGTATCCACTCATGGGGAGGATTACTATGAGAGGGAAGCCAACCAAGATCCTCAAAAGGGAAAGCTATCATCATCAAGTATTTGACATCTTGTTCATCTTGGTTGTGGATACTGGGGAGCTGACCGTAGTAGTTTCAGTTCTGATGTTGTAGTCCTTACCCTTTCCCACATTCCTTGTTCGGAGTTTTATTCCTTATAGAGGTCATGGGCACCTTCCGAGTCAGTGTCCAATTCGTGATAAGTTTGGTGGAGGTGGGTAGGTTTAGCACCCTCCTTAGTAGCAGTTTTCAGCTGGGCCTCTCTAGCAATAGGGACAACAAGATCATGCTCCACCGATGGGAGACATAGTAATAGAAGGTCGACCTCTCGGTGTCCCTCAGGGACCTCACCCAGGGCATGGTCAGGGAGGCAGCTGGTATACAAGGGGTAGAGGAGTTAAGAGTGGGAATTTTCAAGCCACAAATACAGTAGTTATATCTTTTCCAAAGATCGTTTGAAGTATGATCATCATGTTCTGTACACTCATTGTCAGCTTTTTTGATTCAATAGCTTCATACCCATTTTTTGCACCCAGTTTGGCTTATTATTTGGGACTAGACATAGAGAGATGTTTTTTTCCCCTAGTGTCGAGTACGCCAGTTATAGGTCAGACCAGCTTTATGATGTTTTGGTGAGGATATAAGATGATATTCGGGCCACATCAGTCTAGTGCGGACCTGTTTCTACAACAGATGTAGCTGTATGTTGTCATCCATGTAATTGAATGGTTTTTTGGTTAATGATTTTATCAAATGGATCTGGTGGAGAGTCATGTTTTCTAACCGATATAACCAATGTGTAACTTTCTTTGGTGAATGGTGTTATCAGGTGGGAAGTTTGCGTGTGGAGAATTTTATTTCCTTATTGGTTGAGCTGTCAGTGGAATCAAGGGATGCTGAGAAGATGGGGGTTCTTTGAGTGTTTTGATAGTTCAAGGATGTATTTCCATAGAATGTTTTCACTCTACCCCTTGGACATCACATTGAGTTTATTATGGACATACAACCCAATGCTCATCTGATTACAATGGATCCCTATCTGATGGAACTTTATGAGTAGCAGATGTAGTGGATTCAAATTGACGATTTGATGAAGAAGGGATTTATCCATCCAAGTGTGTCATTGTGGGGTTCTCTATTCTTGATTGTGAAGACGGTGGATGGCGGTCTAAGGCTGTGTATAAACTACCATAGGCTTAATTAGTTAATGGTTAAGAATAGTTACCCTCTCATGAGGAGAGAATCCTTTTGACTAGCGGAGGGGAGAATGTTGGTCCTCTAAGATTAATCTTTAGTCTGGGTATCACCAGTTGAGGGTGAATGAGGGTGATATCCCAAAGACTACTTTCAGGAGCAGGTCTGGGCACTTCGATTTCATGGTCATGTCGTTCGGTGTTATGATCACACCAGCTATGTTCATGGGTCTCATGAACTCTTTATTTCATGAGTTCTTATATAGGTTCATCATTGTGTTCATTAATGATATTATGATCCACGTGATGTCAGAGGAGGAGCATGCCTAACCTCTCAAGACTGTCCTAGAAGTCCTTCGACACCACCATATCTATGGAATGTTGTCCACGTGTTGTTTTGGACATGAGAGGTCCACTTCCATGGTCATGTGGTGTATCATCAAGGTGTGGAAGTGGACCCATCGAAGGTCAAGGTAGTTGTTTCTTGGGAAGCACCCAAGAATGTGGTAGAGGTTCACATTTTTCTCAGTCTCGCAAGATATTACTAGATATTTGTACCTAACTCTAATTGATTATAATCTTTATTGATGGATCTAACTAGGAATTACCGTGACATTGTGTGGAGTGATAAGTGTCAGGAAGATTTTAGCTACGTGATGGGGAACATTATTAGAGCTATAGTGAACTATTTTCTAAAGGATAATGTGATGTTCGAGGTGTTATGTGACGCTTCTATTCTAGAATTTGAATGCATACTAATGTTTTAGTGAGGAGTGATCTCTTCTGGGTCCATGCAGTTGTGTCCCCATGAATGAAAATATGCCACCCATGATCTAGAGAATGTAGCTGTCATCTTTGTTCTGAAGTTGTGGAAAAATACCTTACTAGGGAAAAAATTGTGGTTTTCATGGATCACAAGAGAATGAGGTACATCATCTCCTAGTAGGACCTGTACATGCGACTGACGAGCTGTATGTGGTTTCTCGAAGACTATGACTTCAATATCTCTTACACCTCGTGGAAGGGGAATTTGGTGGCCAATGCCTTGAGTATAAATTCACAGAAGGAGGTAGTTTGGGAATCTGAAGGCTCTTGGAGGGTTATTGAGTAGTTGGATGCCTTTCACCTGGATGTAGGTCTTAATAGTGGAATATTTTTTTTTTGTTTCAGATAACAGTGAAATATTCTCTGATATAGTAGGTGGAGGCTTCTCAATGGGGAGACTCAGAGGCTGAGGAGAGTTGTGATCATGTTGACCAAGGTAATTCCCTACATAGATGGTCATAAGATGTCCAGAATTTGAATTTGTGTCATGGGAAGCTGTTTGTGCAGTGGAGATTCACATGAGAGTTTTCCACGAGTCCCATAGCTCACCCCTAGTGGTTCAATTAGGTGTTTCCAATATGTATCAAGGCTTGAGGTAACAGTTTTTGTGGCCCAGGGTGAAGCATCCAGTGACAGAGTCTGTGGAATATTGAATAATGTATTAGTAGGTTAAGGATAATCATTGTGTTCCCGGAAGTTTTTTACAGCCCTTAAATTACACCGAGTATGAGTGGGAGAACATATCGATGGATTTGATCACATGGATACCTAGGGCTCAAGGAGGATATGCTGTTATCAGGGTAGTGGTGGATCAACTGACGAAATCAGCTCACTTCTTAGAGATCAAGCAATCAAGCATAGTGGATAACATGGAAATGAGGTCTATGGACGAGTTAGTGTGGCTACATGGGGTTACAAGATCCATTGTCTCTGATTGGGACATAATGATTACCTAAGGTGTTTGGAGGGGATTGCAACCTGGTTTTGGCACTCAATTACATGTTAGCATAGCTTTCTACCCTCATACAGTTGTCCAGATAGAGAGGATCATCCAAACATTGGAGGACATGCTATGAGACTGTGTTTTAGACTTATGTTGGTCTTAGGTACAACATTATATCTTAGTAGAGGCTTCTTAAAATAATATCCATCACTCTTCCATTAGTATGGCTTTGTTTGAGTCCTTTTATGGTAGGTCGTGTTATTCACATTTGTTCTAGAGGGAAGTTGGGGAGGCAGTTGTTCTTGGTCCAGACGTGGTGTAGATTAGTATAGATAAGGTGATTCATTTCCATGAGAGGATGAAGGTATCACAAAACTGGAAGAATTCATATGTTGATCGCCAGAGAATGAAGTTGTAGTTTGAGGTTGGATAACATGTGTTCTCAAAGGTTTCTCCTCGATGTGGGATGTGGAGGTTCAGTAGGGGGATCAATCTCTCTCAAATATTCATCGATCCTTATGAGGTGTTGGGATGAGTTGGTGAGGTGGCATACTAGTTGGTGTTTCCACTAATGATTAGAAGGATACATGATGTATTTCATGTCTCTCAGCTTAATCGGTATCTACATGATGACTCTAACATCCTTGAATAGGGAGGGTTGGATATCGGGGACGAAAAAACATTAATTGAAAAGCCAGTTGAGAATTAGGATAGGTAGGATAAGGTGTTGTGTGGATGGACTATTCCCTTGTTCTGTGTGTTGTGGAGGCATGCTGGCCTTGAAGAGAGTACATAAGCGCCAGAGGCAAAGATTCCTACCTAATACATAGATATATTTTGATTTTATCTTTTGTACTTTGATTTTTGATGTAATTATTATACCTTATTTTTTATAAAATGATTTGTTTTCACTATTCAATAATGTACAAGAAAGAGTCTTTCCATGTGGGAAGGGGGGGGTGAACTAGCCATAATCAAGATGAATTAACGTGGATGTGATTGAACCTGTGCGAGAGAGTCAGTTCCACCCAAAGTGGATTGTAACTTAACAAGGATGAAGGATTTTTTGGATCCATGTGTTTGTATAGTGTAACCATTAGTGTTTATATGGGGTTTAGGGGTAGTATATGTTGGTATATGTGTCCTCGGAAGATGATGTTTCATTTCATATTTCAAAAATACACTAGGTGGTTTATCCTATTGGTTATCTAATGGGGTGGCTTCTTGGACCCCTCTTTCTTTTGGGTTTGGTTTTAAATTATTGGGAGCAATAGTAGACTGAGAGGTATCTTATTTAATTTTATTGACCTCTCCAGTCCATTCATTTGTGAAAATATAGCACTGGTGGTGTTTTGGAGAGTCATGGTGACTCATTCCAAGAGTTTACCAGTTTTTTGTTTTCAAATGGTGACTCACAGAATGGTATTTCACCAAATGGAGACTCACTAAATAGTGACTCACTAAATGGTAGCTCACCAAAAGGTGAAACAATGAACAATGACTTGCCAAATTGTTTCTCGTTGAATGGTTACTTTTCAAATATTGACTCACTACATGGAGACTCACTGAAGGGTAGCTCACCAAATGGTGACTCACCAAACTATTGATCATAGAATAGTGACTCACTGAATGGTTACTCATCGAATGATGACTCTCTAAATGGTGACTCTCCAAATGGTTAATTTCTGAACGGTTACTCATATAACGGTGACTCGTCGAAGGGTGAATCACTTAATAGTGACTCACCGAATGGTGACTCACCAAACAGTGACTCACTGAACAATGGCTCACTAAACAGTGACTCACTATACAATGAATCACCTAATAGTGACTCCTTGAATGGTGACACTGTATATGGTAACTCACTAAATAGAGAATCATCACTGATATCTTGTGATGGTGACTCTCCCAATAGAGATTGAATTTCAGTTTTTTCCAATTTCACCCTTGTTACATTTTATTCAATTTAAACATAATTTAAAACATTTTTTAGTGTTTAATTGTGTGTTTGAAAGGATATTAACTATATCTTAACATCTTAATGCTCCTAGGACCTTGAAACCGATAAATTGCATGGTCTTGACAATGATCCAACTTTAATGTCCCTTGGAACCATTTATTTTCATTAACATAGGATCCATATCTTCTAAAATGTGTTCATCTCTTCTGAGTATGATTCCTTTTTCTCTTGGTGTGCCTATAAATTTATTTTTAAATGAGTCACACCCCTATGCTGTTGCAGCATATTTATTTTTCCCTTGGATTCCTCCGTGCATCTCACACGACCCTCTTTTTTTGGCCCAAGGAAGAATCATTGGTCGTTTTTTGTTTAATGTAGGTATTTTCATTCATCTCTCCATTGATTTGGTGTTATGTGGGTTGGGTATAATCATGATTTTTTATATTAGTTTTAACCAATTATTAAGGATGTTGTGATATAATCTACTTGTCACCTTAGTCACTAATGGTTGTAGGAAAGATGATGAAGTTGATTTTTTATTTAGGTATTATCCTTGATTTCCTATTATGATTTGTTCTTACTACATGACTTCTGAAAATCATGGTTGTTGGTGTTCCTTGTCATTGGAACAACAATAGATTATGAATAATCACTCTAAATATTAATCTGATTAATCATGTATACTCAGTTAAATAAATAGGATTCCCTGAGATAAATTTTTTTAGCGATCAGCCCTATATATCATAGAGGAATTAAACAATCCTTCATGGATAATTCTGAATAATCTATGATTATTGGTGTGACAGTGTGCTGTGTGTTTTTGGGTTTTGTGCATTGTGTAGGTTGTATGATGCTATTGTTGGTAACATGGTTTTGAGTAGGGTGGGGTATGTGTGTGCAGTGGGGATACAATTTATGTGGTGGTTGTTGTGGGATTTTTGTATGAGGTGGTGCATGAGGAGTGATTGAATTTATTGTTGAGAAATTGATTTATTTTTAAATGGATGAGCTTGTAGAGAATGGGACTACATCTGGGTTTTGATATAGTTGATGAAAAATGTAGTGCAGTGGTTTTGAAATATAGTTTGTTTGCTAATTTTTTTTGGGTATGGTTGTGGTTGGTAGTTTCATGGGTAGTGTTGTAAAGAAATAATTTAACTTCTCAATAAATAATGAAAGAATGTTAAATTAAAAGGGTGGGTTTATATTTTTATTGTGTCTGTTTGTGTATTTGTTCATATAGGGGTAGAAGTAAGGGCAGTTTATGTTTGATAGTTGTTTCTTTGGAAACCCATAGGTTGGGATGATCTTTTTTTCAACTATATGTATAAAAGTATACTTTTTTTTGATTTATATACACACATCACCCATGTTGATAACTACATGCCAAAAATCCCCATTATTATGGGGGTGGGTTTCTTTCCCAACATCCCGATGGGAGGGTGGGTGGCTGGTTATTGGCTCTCATGCCCCCTCTTCTAGGAATTTATCACCAAAGACACTTTGGGAATCATGTAGTTGATTTTGTTTTATTACCAGATTTATGGAACTGGTTTTGTGAGTGGTGGTATGTTCCCCATGTGTCTCCAGGGTGAGGCCCATGTGTTTAACGGTGTGACGTGTGGTGGTTGTGGCTTATGTGTTTATAGGCAGGAACAGACATGGTTTGTTGCCTAGGTGTGTGTGCATGGAGGATGTGATAGTGGGGCTTCTAGAAGAGTGGTAGTGCCAGAATATTTTCTATTCGGGATGAGTAGTTAACTAGTGGGAAATAGTGAGGGGTACCCAAATATTGATGTACTTATATTATTATTATTTTGTATTTCATTATTTGGTGAGGGTGCCTTAGTGTGAGTAGGCTGGTTAGTATTCCTCATTGGGTTCTTTTGAGGTTATTCTATTTTTTCATAAGGGCATGAGTATGTTCTTTAACTTGGTTATGAGTGACTTAAGTTTTTCCTACTGAATATACATGTTTTATCACCGTACATATATAAAACTCTTTTCTCACCATACATATATATAACTCTTTCGGGTTTCCAGGAGTAATTTGAGGACTGTGTTGTACCTTACTAAATCCGACGTTGGGGTTTATTGATATGTTGATGATTAGTCTTATTTTGGTACTTACTTTGTTTTTTTCTTTGTATTTCTAGATGTTTGGTTTAAAAATGCATGAGTAGGTTTCTCGTTTTTTATATATATAATTTTTTTTGGAGATGTTTGGAATTTACAATCTTATCTCCCGATCTTGGTTACTATAAAAATGGTAATTCCTCCCATTTTTATGAGATTTCAATACCCTTATTGATGGTCACCACCTCAAGCCCTAATGGGTGTGGGACTCGGGGTTCATTGTATCTCCTTCATCATGAAAATGAATGTTCTCTAAATCATTCTATCCCTTCCCTTATCTTGAAGAAGGTGGGTTGTGACACATAACATCAAATATGTCTAAATGAAACCAAATTAATATAATAAACACTTATCTCATGTTCAAAATTCATCATAAGTAATTTTTACCTCCTTTATCATAAAAATATAAATATTTTATAAATCTATAACCACACACATATGTATTTTAATATATTTTATTTACTCATTTTATCACCCATTTATTAATAGTTCTTTGTTAAAATCTATATTCTTAGTAATAACTACTTTATTCTTTATTTATGTTTCGGATAGATAGTTACAATACTTATACATTGATACAATTATAATCATCTCCAAAATTTTAATAATGATATACATATCATATATATTTATTATATATTTATTTAAATTATTTTATAAAAGTTAGATATAGAAAATGAATTAATTTCTTCACAAAGGTGGTTGGTTGTACGTATGCATTAATAAGGTTTTCATTTATCGATGGAATGACTGAATGAAAGGTAAATAATATTTATAATTTAAAGAAACATCATTTTATATTATCAATTAAATATATTCATAAAATAAATACTTATTACCATTCATGTGAAATGAAAACAAAAAAAACACATCGCTTCATGGAGGTGGTGGTCCACATGTACACAAGAGAAATGTTATTGATTCACAATGTATTGTAAGGTAAGAAAATTGATATGAAATTATGATTATATAATTATAATTGTGAAAAATCATGTACTTATAGAATATTTTTACTTCATTCTGGAATTAAATTGATAAATTCATTATTAATGTATAATGAAATAAGTGTTATTTTTAGAAAATAAGGAATCTTTACTAATAGAATAGTATCATATCCATTGGAATAGTAATGTGATTGTTGGGAAAAATAATATGTTCATTAGAATAGAAAAATAACCTATAATACTATAAATAAAATTTATGTATCTTATAAATGAATATATGATATATTTATATCATCAAATAATTAAAAAATATATTTTAAAAATTATAAAATTAGGGGTTGGTATTTTGTGGAATGTATATGTTTATTTACAATTTTATAATTAATATAATGATTTAAAATAAAATTTATATACACAAAATAATTTCATAAATTAATATTTTGTTTTATTTAATTTAAAAGATAATTTTATGGGGCCTTATTTAATTTTTCAGCGCGTGATAAATTCAGTTATAATATTAAAATCTTTATTTTTTTAATAAATAATAGTTTTGATTAAAAACTAATTTTATTATTTTTAGAAAATAAATTCGAAAAATGGAGTCCATTTTTGAATTCAACACATCAAAAAATGGTTCAGGTAAATTTTTTATGCTTTTCTAATGTGGTTGAATTTTTGTTGAATAGTGATATACGATAATAGATGATATAATTACATAAATGAACTATTGAGTCATGGATGGTGTATTGATGATGTAAGCACCCATTATATCAAAATAAAATATACTAGAAAGAATATATAGTCAAAATAATGAATATTATGGATAGTCTTGATCCAAAAAAAAATTGTGTAAAATAATAAATAAAACCCCCTCTTATCCTTATAAATTCCAACCCTCACCACTGCTTCTCATAACACCTAAATTTTTTTTAGCATATCCCAATACTACCTAATTAACTTCCCATTAATCTTACCCATGTATAAACCTACTGGTCCCAAGAAAAAGAAAAAAAATTCCTTATGGAGGTTATCAGGGATAAAGCATTCGAGAGGTAAGATCCTCCATTATTTCCCGTTTAAATTCATTCATTCTTTATTTCGTTCATAATTATCCTCAACCACCCTCTAAAAAGTGTCATGATAACTCCAATATAATATATATAGTGGATTTTATTATTTTATTTTAATATCCATCATCGAACCTTTTTTCTTATCCATTCATTCAAAAAAATTGAAACATCATCTTAATTTGTCGATTCACCGTCTTCATGGATTGTGTGTTTTAATTTTGTCTCACCACCTTCATAGATGATTGTAAAACCATTATGATTGTTAAAAAATAATTTAATATATATATTATTACTTTTTTAATGTTCTGTAACTAATTTATAGACATAGTATTAAATTAAAGGAATGTAGATGGATATAAAAACCACTAAGAACAAACCAAACATTTATCCTTAATATTATATCTAATGATCAATTCTTATATCATAAAAAATGATTAATGGGATATTTTAAATTTATTTAAAAATATTAATATAACATCATTAAACTTATTTTGTTTTTATTTCTTTTTAATAGAATTCAAAAAATTATACTCATCTGAATCGACCATAAAGCCATTAGATGAATGCTCCTAGAACAATGTTTCTTATATTTAAAACTCATTAGAATAGAGATAAATATAATTAATAAAATTTTATTTAATAAAATATTTTTGAATGTTTTTTTATTAATGTAATTAAGTAATATAATTTGATAATCCAGGACATGAAGTACATGTGTAAAACACTTTTGAATATAAGGTAAGGGAATTGTTAACCCAATTTACATTGTTTAGGTTAACCGTTTACTTCAATAATTATGTCATGATAAGATTATTTTTCAAATGACTTTTGATTACACTATTTTTATTATTTTTATTTATAGTGTATAAAAATATTCAATTCATTTTATTAATTCTCACTTAAATGATATGATATCTGTAAGAGACTTTCCATTGAAAATACTATTTAATTTATCATTTTACATTATTTAAAAAGAATTTTTTTACTTATATTATATAAATAAAATTTCCATAATTTTTGATGCTTTAATATTTTTTTATTTAAACTAAAATTTTAATTTTTTATTTTCCAATAATTTTTTTTCATTTATGAGTATGTGACTTGTAAAAAATGTAATGCGATTTTAAATTGTAAATTTTATTTTCCTCATGAATGCTTCTTTTATGTAAGATTTATGGGTTATGATTATGTTATGGATCTTTGGATTATCTGAATAACAGATTGTGGATGGGTCCATGATAGAACTATAATGCATTGTGTAAAGGGATGGAGTAAACAGGTTAGAATTTACCAAATAGATTATAGGAATATATTGTAATGGTTATTCCAAGAGTAACGAGGTTGATTTCTCCATATATTACAAGGTGAGATATACTATATGAAAGATTGATATGAAAATTATTCTATAAGTTTCCTTTATTATTTATTTATTATTGTATTATAGGAAACTTATGATTTCATAAGTTAAGCTAAGGAGATTATGTTTTCTATGTTAAAGTTAAAACATTGTGAAAATTCTTTCCATAATGGACTAATGATTTATTTATTCTTTTTTTATATCAGTTACTTATATATTTTCCTCATAATAATTATAAAAATTATTTTCTTAGGGTTCATGGATACTTAAAGGAAGAGGATAATTAAATTTTAATGATGTGATGTTTTCTTTGGGATAAAAATCATATTTTGTTCTAAAAGTTTCATAATGAATAAATGGATATTCTAATGACCCAAGATTAATGTACATGGACATTACATTTCTTTTATTGAATAAATAATACGTTACAAAAATAGTCAACAAAATATAATATTGCTTTATTGTATTTGGAAACTGGGATCACATTCTTTTATCTTGGTGAAAGATCTTAAACATATTCAATAAAGATCTTCCACAATAATTTTCCAACCTAAAACCATTTATCATATCCTGGTGGAACGAAAGCATAAAAATGGCGAGCTGAAATGCTCAGTAAGGGTAAACAAGAAGAACAAAAAAAACATAAGAATATTTTTGTAAAAACATGAATTTAAATGTTAAATATCAAAATTGTGAGTCCGGAAATAAATCATGGATGTTCATAAGGCATACATGTTAAATTTAAACGAACCATGGTAAAATAACATTGACATAAAACATGGAATTATAGAAAATAAATAAAAACATAATATTATTTATAAAGTAGCCAAAGTGATTTATTACTAGACCATCATAGGGGACAATGTCCATTACTGAATTGGGTTTACTTTCAATTCCAGCTATGTATTTCTGAATAAGATTTATTTTTCATTCCAACACTTCTTTACTGAACTGAATTTACATACCATTAAAACCCAATATTACTGAACAATATTTAATTTTTATTCCATTCATGTATATCACATGAGATATAAATATTTACCCAATGCATTAGAGGGAGATATAGGCCACACCCATCTCATAATGTAATTATTCTAACATGCTCCAGAAAAACATAAACCATTCATCATAGCATAATCCACGAAATAAAATGGTTTTATTAATAATAATTTAATCACGAACAAAATAAAACCATAATAATAATATGGATATAAGCATAAACCTATTTAAAGAGCATCATCATATATGGTAAATAATTTTGATAAAACATTTAAACTTAATTATTGAGGAAAATATCATATCTTCTTCAAAAACATTTTCTTTTCTCAATATGCTGTGACATTTTAAAAGAAATGAATTTTTTTGAAAAGAAACATCAAATATTATTGAGTACGATTCATGGAAATAAAGATTTATGATGATATAAAAATCCAATTATTCCATATAAGGTAAATAAGAATTATTCTTGTACACTTGATGAAAAAGTAAAAAACTACCTCGTATGGAAAACCAAAGAAATATTCCTTCCATACCATTTAATAAAAATTCTCCAATGCTTAAAATTGACTTTAAAAATTATTATAATAAGTAATAAAATATTTTATATTTAGGAAACAAGTATTTGAATGATAAATATACCCCAATAAAACTTTCAAATAAAGAATCTCAGATAATAATGAGATCGAAAAATTATCACTTACCGTACGTCTAATTTCTTCTGTATGTGTCCGAAAATCTTGTATAGTGGGATTAAAAATATTTTAACATGTATAAAATCCATAAAAATATTTATAATATCATATATGATTCACTTATGACTTTATATTACACCTTTATTTATTAATTCCATGTTAAATATTCATTTTAGGTAATAATCATTTTATATATTGTACGTGTTTGGTCTTGTTATTATTTATCTTTTTACTTAGATCATGATTTAATTACTTCCAGAATGTAAAACACGATTTATATACCATAAATATTCAGTATATGAATATATATAATAGCTAGATAAATGAAATGGAATACATCGTTCATGGAGATGGTAGGTCGTACAAACGCATGAATGTTGTTTCTGTTTCCTCATTGAATTGAATAGAGGAAAGTAAATGAAATTTATATAAATAAATCTAGAAGAATTATTATGTCATATATTTATTATTATTTATTATATATAATCTATAATCATTCTTGTATGGTTAATGTGGAAAATTAATCTCATCGCGTTGTGGAGATGGTAAGTCGTATGTACGCATGGGTGACAATATCATTCCATGGATGGTTAATTGGTATGTAATTAAATGGTTTATCAATTTTAGAGAAATGTTATTAATTTTTGATTATTTATATAATTTATATATTTATCATTACACACTTAAAATATTTACAGATGAAAAATAGTTTACACCACGAATTGAAGATGGTAAATTGTACGTACGCACACATGGTGATATTGTTTTTCATATGATGGTTAATGGAGTGATATGGTTGTCTCACGATCATAAAAATATATAAACATATATTATATTCTATATTTATTGTTTTTGTGTAGTAAAAACTTAGTAAAAATAAGTATAATAATAAAATAACTTTGAATGGAGGGATAAAATGATAACCTCTTCTTCAGCTGTCTATTTTTGATTTTCACAAAATGAATCTTTATGTTGGGTTTAGTTCAAAAGGGTGTCCGCTATGATGATGTTAGGGATGTTGGGAGGATATTTTGTAAAGTTTTGGAAAAGTAAAATGGATTTATATGTGTCATTAAAAGAGAAGGGAAAGGTCTCTTTTATAGGATAGGTGATGGGTACTTTAGGAAAGTCTTTAAATATTAATTTATTATAAATTGATTTTCAGTTTCTAATTTTCCAAAAATAATTTATATAGAATATAAGATGATTATGATTTTAAACCATCTTAACCAATATGTTTCAGACATGTTTAGATCATAAAACTAATTTTATCTTTTAGCTTTAACGCTTTGTTAAAAACGTTAACTTTTACAATGTCTTCTTATATTTTATTAAAATTTATTTATTATAGTAACTATAAAATTACAACAGAACTTCAAGTGGATCGTTAATGACATTTTAACATTATCAATTTCATTTAAAAAAATATCATATTTTAGGACTTTTATATCATTTAATTAAATAGTATTTGTTTTTAAAATGCATTTATGTCAATTTTGACACTATTTAGTCATTGATTTTTATTAATGTCATTCCAAATTAATTACTTTAAAAAAGAAAGCATTAAAACCAATATAATATCTCATAGTCATCTAAAAAAGTATTTTATGGAATAAAAATGTTCAAATTATTAATATTTTAATATTTACAAAATTATAAATTTGAATCACTCATTAATAAGGTAATACCTGCATCATCATTGTGTTGTAAATAAATTTATTTATATAATGTATGAAAATTATAAATAAAATACCATGATTTAGGAAATATTTTTATATTTATAATTACTGTTTACATTCATATATATATGTTATATAACCCTGTATTAAAAATAGTTGTATAAAAGATACATGTTTATGTTATATTTCCAATTTCCTAAAATTAAAATTATAAAAATTCATTATCACACCCATGTGGATCCATGAGGTCTTAAAATAGACCCATCGACGTTAAGGGTAAGCCATATCTCCTAATATAAAACTAGGATTATTTTTTGGGTAGTTATATATTACTCTATTATTACTTTTTACACTTATTTACCTAATTTACCCTTTAATCATTGTAAATAAAAATAACTATTGAATTTACTATTAATAATTTCTAAAAATAAAACGTACCGATTTACAAAATTTTAACCTTATTTTTCTGAATATATAATCCATTTTCCTTAATGTAAAACAATGTCTTGGAAGAAATAATTTTTTTATTAATTCATGTTGTCAAAACCAAAAAAACATATTTTATGATGTAAAAACTATCAGAAGAATGACTTGTGTTTATGCCCAATAGAAATGTAAAATTATGTCAAATAAAAAAATTTGGATTAAATATAAAAAATAACCCAATTTGACATTAAAACTAATTAAAAATATAATCTTATGATATAAATAAATTAGATGAAAATGCATCTTTGAATTAAAATGTAGTATATTTCACTATTAATTAAAATATAAATTTCATAAAAAAAATATCACAATTATAACCAAAGTAAATTTCTATGTTCATATTCCAAATAAGGATCTTATTATGTCAGATAAAACTTATAAAATTATCATCAACGAAATTGTTAAAGTGTTAACCATCAAAATGCAGTAAAAGATTATTTTGTTTTGAAAAATACTTCATTAATAAAAAAATTGAATTTGTTATTATATCAAATCTAAAATTTCTAATCTTTATTTCAAAAATTTAATTTAATATATTACATATAAATATCACTAATAAAATCCATAAAGAGTGAATTATTATTTAATTAACTCACATATTTTGATTTAAATAAATTTTTAGAAGGAAGTATATTCTGTTCATGACCGCCATTATAGTGAACACGTTATAATTTTTAATTATCACTTATACTCAATATTTCATGAAATTAATTCTATCAAAAGAAAAATTATTTCTTTACATCACAAGACAAGAATAGTATTGCGTATACATCAAGATAATATCATGTTGCTTAAAGAACAAGCTAATTTTGGTGTACCATAAAACACAAGACATCAATGAAATTAAAAATATATATCTCATAAAATCTCTGGGTGCTACAGATATTGAGTAAAATTTTCTACTTTGTAATATGCGTGTTTATATGTATGAAGTTGTGACCTAATTATCTAAAAATATAAAACTAAATTATCTTTGGTAATTTATTAAAGTAATTTATAGTTGGATTTAGAATATTTTTTAATGTTTATGGCTAGTTTCTTATAGTTTGTATCATAACATGGTTTAGATAACATTAGCGGTTAACATAATATTAATAAAGCACCCATAAATGATTTTTTAATTTGTGGTTAAGCTTAAATGATATAGAATTTAATTAGTACCATGTTACTTTATCTAAGATTTGTCTGTTAAAAATGTGTTTTCATAGTAGAAATAAGGAAGTTGAAGTAGGAATCCACCCAATGGATGATATCCTCTCGAATATATAACATGAAAAGGTGGGAATTAGAACCAAGAAATAAGAGATTGTAATGTCTTAGTTTAATTAAGATTTAAATGGAAACAGAATCCATACATGAGATCATCTTGGTTAACCGAAGTGGAATATGTTAATGGTAGAACATTTTATGCGTAAACCCCCTCTTCTATTAAGTGAGTCTTTTTACCTAATGTTACCTTAAGGGAGGATTAAATACCTAGAAATATTTTCAATGCCATTGGTTGTTCATACCATCAAAATGTCCATCTTGGTACATATCATCTTAAAGGTGAAGCCGACATGTGGTTTTCAATAGTTAAGAATATCATCTATAGTGAGGATATTTATTATTTATAATGGGATGAAAATTTTCCACACGAAATATTTTGTTTTGGTAACATAAAATAGGATGGATAATAAATTCATGGAATTGAGAAAGGACGACAATACAATGGTTGTATATGAAGAAAAATTCACTCGATTGGAATGAGACACTCCAAATTTTATCTGTGATAATTATTGTCAAATCAATCATGTTTACATAGTATTTATTATAAAATATAAAAGGCCATTGGCTTCTCATGAATTCATATGTGAAGAAAACTTTTCCAATGTATGGAGAAGGTGAAAATTGTGATTTGTGATGGTCATGTTTACTTTTAAAACCTACAAACAAATAGGTCTAGGTGGAAGAAAAAAATGAAATAATACATAAAATATGTTTTGTGGTGGAACATTATTTTTTTAGATTTTTAGAATTGTGGTAGAAAAATAATGTAGAATTTATTTTGAAAGGTGTGGGGAAATTATTTGCAACTAATTTAAGATATGTTCGGTCATCAAATTCTGATACATAGATAGTAAATTTTTTTAAATTTAATGAGATGGGTCATTAAGAAAACAAGTGACTAAAGTGGAACCTAAATGATAGGAATCATTCATACTATAAGAAGAAAGGTGTAGTGAAATCCATTGCAAATACATTAGTATATTTTGTTCCATCCCTAGAAGATGTATTAGGTAAATGTTTTATTTATTCATATTTTTATAATATATTGTTTTATCGGGGTCTACACATTATTTTGTATTTCAGAAAATTTCAATTAAATTGGAAACATGACCTCATGAAATGAACTTAGAACATGTTGTAAAAACACATTGGGGAAATATTCAGGGAAAAGTAAAATATATGAATATTACTTTCAATATCTATGGAAATCATATACTTGAAAAACTTGTTTTATTTCCTCGATGGAATTTGATGTTATTCTAGTTCTAGATTGGATTTTTTTACCATACTAAGACTGATTGTAGAGTGAAAGAATTTAAATTTGCAGAATGATTCTCATTTTGTAGATAAGAATGAACCCATAACATTGATAACATATCAAGAGATGATATATTGTTATTATTTATAATTGAATATAATCTTAAACATATTGTTGAAAAAGGGTACTGTTTACATTAATGATTTCCCCTAATAAATGAGTATCTGAATGTCTTTTTGACTATTTTTTTTATTATATCATATCGGGAGGTGGATTTTTCATTGGATTTAGTCTTAGATGATATGAAAATTTCAAGACCCTCTAAAAGAATGGATCGTGTAGAAGATTTAGAATTGAATAATTAGTTACATGAGTTACTAGATAAAGGTTTCACTCTTCTATGTAATTACCCTTTGGGTGGCCCTATTTTTCTGATAAAAATGTATTTCTCATTGAGGATTTGTTATTGATCATAATGCATTGAATACAATAAATATTAACAATAAGTATCATTTTTATCATATAGAGGAATTATTTAATCTGATCTAGGGAGCACAATATTTTTTCAGGATTGACTTGAGATCTTGGTACCATCAAATAAAGGTGATGGAGGATGACATTATGAAAAAAAAATCTACACTAGTTATTGTTATTATGAGTTTGTTATTATTCACCTTAGTTTGAAAAATGACAAAGATGTATTTATTTATATTATAAATAGAATACTCCATGAATATTTGGAGAAGATTATATTTATTTTTAGTAATAATATATCGGTTTACATAAAATGGTTCTAGTATCATGAAAAACATCTAATGATTTATTTTAAACCCCCAAAATGAAAATAAGTTATATTATAAATTTATAAAATTTTATTTTTAATTACAAAATATTTATTTTATTTAGTACATGTTAAATAAGTATGGTGTAATGGTTGATGTAGCCAAAAATGGATTGATGAATGCCCAAGAAATAGATATGTTATTCGGTTTTAATTTTTTATTATTATTACAAGGATATTATCAATCGTTTGTTAAAAAATCTTCAGAGTATTATATCCATTTAACTAAATTAAAAAATGGTGGTTAAATATAGTTAGAAAGAATAATGTGATATTTTTTTTATGAACTATAAATGATATTAGTAAATTCTCATGTTCTTTCCATGTCATCCAGAATTGATATTTTTTCATCTATTGTGATACTTTTTTAAAGGGACTTGGTTCTTTTCTAGTGCATACTGGTTAGGAAATTTCTTACTCTTCACGAAAATTAAGACCTCATGAGTTTAATTTTCTCACATATGATTTGAAATTTCCATTTTTAGTTTTCGTATTAAAATTTTGGTGATGTCATTTATTTTTAGAAAAATGTGAAATATAAAATGATAATAATAGTGTGAAGTGTACATTAACTTAGGAGGAATTGAACATGAGTAGATAATATGGATGGAACTGATAAAAAAACTATGATTTCATGATCAATTACCATCCAAGAAAATAAAATAATCACATATGTATTGAGTCAAAAAAATAATGCTACAATAACCTTGTTATGATAGGAATATGGCCACTTTGTTAATGACATGAAGAATTTTGGCTTGGAGGTTGTGGGTATTAGAAATTCCTCTATGTTTTTGTTTCAGTTCAATCACCTAGATCGGATCAAATTAACCTAGAATTGAATACATAATGTGAGTTATAGAAAAAGTAATAATTTTTTAAAATGTGTATGTATCCTGATTTTAACATTGACAATGTTTTTTGAAATTTAAAAAGAGATTATGCGTTCATTTTGATTCCTAGTTGAAGAAATAGTTATTAAGTGAACCTCATAGTTCTTTGTTTTTAGTTCACACTAGTTGCACTAAGACATATAGAGACCTTCAGGATCATTATTGGCAGGATAGAATGAAAGGATATATTTTTTTCTTTATTGTGATATTATTTTCTTTTCAACAAATAAAAAAAGTATAAACTATTGAATGAGATGCTTCATCCTTTTCTAGTGATATACTATAAATTGGAAAATATATCCATCGATTTCATAGTTGGATTACCAAAAACATCTTGAGGTAACAATAATATTTCGGTTATTATTGATCAAATGACAAAATATAAACATTTTATTTATATTTTAGATATTATGTCTCTATATCAATTGTATCAGTTTTATCATAAATAGATAGTTATATTACATTGATTTATGCTCTTTATTGTATTTGATCATGATCTGAGGTCCACTTTTGACTTTTGGGAGGACCTATAAAAGTCATTGGGAATTGAAATAAATTTTAGTACAACTTTTCATATTCATTATGATAGAAAATTAGAGCAAACAATTCAAAAATTGGACAATATTCATTGAGATTGTTCAAGATATTACCAGGGAAGTTGTGGTTAGAATATTTATTTTCTTGAGTTTTCATATTATACATGTTTTCATTGTAGAATATGGAAGGTCCTTTTTGAGAATATATATGGAATGTGGTGTCTAATGATTGAATTTTAGGATGGATTTGGGGAAAGAAAATTTATGGGCCTATAATTGGTAGTGGAAACAACAGATATTGTTTAGTTGATTCAAATACATTTGAGGATAGCTCAATGCGGGTAGAAAAGTTTTGTTAATGACCAGAGGAAGGGTCATTTTTTCGATGTAGGACATCATGACATTATAACATTTTCTCCATGAAAAATTGTAATTAATTATTGTAAGAAGGAGAAGTTGTGTCTACATTAACTAGATCCTATGAAATCCAAGAGAAAGTTGGAACGATTTCCTACTGAGTAGATTTTCCTCCAAATTTTTCCCAGGTACCCAATTTTTTTCATGTTTTTATGTTATGAAAGTAGGTTCCATGTTTATCTAATGTTATAAGACATAAGATTGTTCTATTATAATATGAACATTCATATGAGGAAGATACAATTCAATTTTTTTTCATAGATAGGTATTATTTTGGAATAAATTAATTCACCATGTTACTATATTTTTGATAAACATCATGGTTGAAGAAGAAACATAGAAATATAAAAATTATATAAGGGAATATTATCCCAACATGATTAATAAGTGAATAAAATTTTGAGGATGTAATTTACTAAAGTGTGGATGTAAAAAACTATGAACTTATACAATAATTTTATTTTATTTTGTAATTAAATTGTTAAATTCAATATAAATTTATAATTAAATTATAGGTATTTATAGAAATTAATGAATCTATATGAATGGAATATTAACCTGACCATTGGAATAGTAATCTGACTTTTATGGATATTAATCTAGTCAATAAAATATTTAACTCACTTATGAACTTATAAATGAAAATTATGTTTCTTATAAATGAATTTTTTATATGTTGTAATAAGTAAATAAATGTTTTAAAATGAAAAATTAATTATAAGTATTATTGTGAACTGTTAATGTTTATTTCCAATTTTATAATTAATATAATTTCTTAAAAGGGTCATTATTTTCATAAAATATAATCCTAAATTAATATTTTCTTTTATCATAATTATAATATAATTTTAGGAATAGAAATTTAATTTTTCAATGTATTTAGAATTAGTTATAATATTTAAATAATAATTTATTGTGAATAAATGATGAATTTAAATGGAAATTAAATTTCAAATATTTAAAAGATTATTTTCAAAAAATATATTCCATTTTTTGAATCTATACATCAAAAAATGTCTACTCTTATTTTTTGGGATTTTCTTAAAATAGTTAAATTTTTGTTGAATAGTCAAATATGGTAAGTTTTGATATAATTAAATAAATGAATTATTGAATTGTGGATTATATATTGATTATTTAATCACTGATTAGTTAAAAATAACATGAACTAGTTACGGTACATAGTCACTGGAAACAACACTATTGATATTCATGAGCTAAATTTATAAACAACTGAATAAAATAATCAAAAACACCCCTCTCCCCTCCCTTTAAATACCACCCATCACCACCTCTTATCCTCACACCTCCAAAGCAATGAAGATTTACTAAATCATACCCAATTAACTTCCCAATAAACTTATCAAAATTTATGTCCTACATTTAATAACAAATTTGAAGAACCACGTTCCATAAGGAGGTTCTTGAGGAGACAATATTCAAGAGAAAAAATCCTCCACTCTTTCTATTTTAAATGCATTGTGTCATTATTTATTTCTACCTTATCCTCACCTCCCCTATCAAAAGTGGCATGATAAGTCTAGTATAACATGTATACTATAAGGATATTATGTAAATGGGATATAAATCATCAAACCTATTCTCTTCTCCTCTTATTCTAAAAAAATAAAGACATCATCCATGACATGTCAATTCACCACCTACGTGGACATAAAACCATTATTATTCTGAAAACAAAATTTAATATTAATATTATGACTTTTTTATTATTAACTAACTAATTTATATACATAATATAAAAAAAATGAAACTATTTTTTGATGGTTGGAAAACATTCAAAAAATAAACCAAACATTTAACATTAATATATTATCTAATGAAACATCCCTATATCATAGAAAAAATAAGATGTTGGATAATTTAAAATTATGGAAACATATTTATACAATTTCATTTTACTTATACTATTTTTTTATTTGATAAGAACTCTCATAATTATAGTCCAGTTAATTGACCATAAAGCTATTAAATGAACGATCATTGAATAATGATTCTAATATTTATTACTCATCAAAACAACCATAAATGAACTTAATAAAATTTTAATAAATGAAATATATTTTAAAAAGGTTATTAATTAAGTAATTAATTAATATAATTTTATTGTCAAGGATAGTGAGTACAAGTGCATCATGCTTTCATACATAAGGTAAGTGAATTCTTATCCCAAATTCCATTCATTATGTTAACCTTAAACTTTAATAATTATATTATTGTAAGATTATTTGGGAAATTACTAATGATTATATAATTTTATATTACTTTCATTTACTTTTTATACAGATATTCCATTCATTTGTTTAATTCAAATTTCAATGATATTATATTTGTATGGGACTTTCCTATAAAAATCCCCTTTAATTTCTATTTTAAAAATATTTAAAAGAAATATTTTTTTAATATAATTCAGAAATTTAATTCCTATCATTCATGATGATTTAATATTTATATGTTTACTTTAAATGGATACAATTATATTATCAAATAAAATGTTTTCAACTATGAATGTGCATCCTCTATGAAAATGAAAAGTGATTTCAAAATGGAAACATAATTTTCCCCATGAATGTTTATTTTATATGAAATTTATGTATTATTATAATGTAATGGTTCTTAGGAATTTTTAATATCTTGGTTTTCTCTGTGATAAACCAAGGGTAGGTAAACCTTTTATAGCTCTCCAATTAATTGGGTAAAAGGAAAAAGTTTACTGGTTAAGCTTCTTCTAAGAGATTATGAGAGTATAATTTGATAGTTATTCCAAGTGTAACTAGGATGGTTACTCCCAACGTAGCCGAGATATGTATTTTTTGTTTAATAATGATAAAAAAATTATTCCAAAAGTTACCTTTATGAATTATGTTTGATTTCTATGGCTTTATAGGAAACTTATCATTTCGTAAGGTAAGAAAAATAGATTATGTTTTATGTGTAAATTTATAACTTTGGAGAAATGATTTCATTCATGTATTAAAGGATTATTTATTCCTTTTTGTATCCCTTAATGATAAAATTATGATCATCCCATGTTTTAAAATTATTTTCCCTTGGATTATGGATGGGTAAAGAAAGAGAAGAATTCATGTTTAAAGATGTGATGTTTTGTCATGGAATGAAATCACCTTAGGTTCTAAATGATTCAAATTGTGGAAATTTTTATGTTGATTATAAGTGTCTAGTTTGTAATATAAAATTTTATATATAAGATTTTATTAAATATTTCTCTAAAAATATAATCCTGAAAGACCATTGGTAATGTATGAAAGTGATTTCTAGTTTAATTAAATAGATTATGTAATGTTTATGGCCAGGTCCATATAATAATTATGTTTTATAGACCATATATAAACATTAATCCCATAATAATTCATATCCACAATATAGGGTAATTAAAACAGAAATTTATTTCTATGTGTATATTATAAGTCATACGTACACACAAGTTATTTTTTTAGTTTACGTTTGATGGTAAAGAATATGGATAATGGTGGTTTCAGAATAACAAGAAAATTTAGTATATTTATTATAAATTTGATTTCATTTTAAGGAAACATGAATATATTTAGAGGTGGTAATGGTGGAGATAAATTTAAAGGGTTCAGGTTTAATAGTGACCAATTATTTAAGGGACCCTCTTTATATCATTTGTTAAGGGACATATGGTTAGTCATTTTAGGGAACCAGAATGTCTAAAACAAGGATAATTATTTTTTAATGAGGAATGTGTATTCCTTTCTCTCTCTATAGGAATCAATGTGGTGTGAATAAGTGGGGGAGGAGTTACCCCTTTCTAATTGAGGTGAGGTGCACTTTTGAAATTTTTCAAAAGATAAAAATATAGTAAAATATTCCATGAGATAAATTGTTAAAAATGACTTATAAATTCATAGGGGATTAAATTTTATACCATATAATATCCATATGTTCTTATTTAAATTTTTAATTAATTAAATAAAATATTAATACTATAAAATATCATTGTTTACAATTTGTACACTATTCAATAATTTTACTTTAAAAGCATCAAGACACAATGTAAAATTAAAAGCAATAATTTTATTATCTCATTAAAATATCTTTGATATAAATAAAATTAATTTATCACATTAAATATCTAATATTGTATTACTTATAATACTTATAATATCATTTATTTTATTTGACTATTAATTAAATTAATATTATGTTAGTGTTTCCCATGTATATATGATAGAAATATAATTTATAAAAATTATATATGTATATACGTATATCATGAACATATGTTTATTATGACAAAAATATCCATTTATATTTATTTATATTTATTTTAACTCACACAGAAACTGTGAAAATACATTTATTGAGTCATTTGGACATTTCCGAATTTGTGCAAACATTGAAGATGAATTTGGATAATGAACATATTAAATAACTCTAAAATTAATGTATTACCAAAAAATCATAAATAATAATTAATATTTAGGTAAAAAATCTATATATTTGTTATCTAATCCCAACTATTAATTTTTGGATATGATGTATTACTTTTATAGTGATGTGCATACTCTACGTCATCACTGAAAATGATTTACATATTCATTATTTGGAAAAATAAAATATATATATGTTTTTTTCAATTATATAAATATTATATTATCATACTTGTGTAGTTAAAATGATATCATAAATGTCTTAGTGATATTATAAAAACATTGTATTTAATAAAAATAGTATTTTCAATAATTCACTAAAAATTTAATATTTTAAAAAACTCATCCTAAGATGGTTTTTTATTTATGAATAAAAATAAATCTCATTTCATAAAATTCAAATAATATATTTGATATAGATTAATTTTAATATATGTTCACAAAACGAAATTAAAACTGCTCTTTAGAAATAAGAGTTTTTCTAAAAATTGGATATTTGTGTAAAAAGTGATTTTATGAATTATTCAATAATAAAACTGATTCTAATGAACTTAATTCAGTGATTCATAATTAAATATAAATATTTTATTTTATAAAAAATTTAAAAAATTGGAACTTTTCACATGGTTGAATAATAAAATACTATTTTCAAGAAAATTTGATATTTTTTACAATTAACATGAACTTTTTTTTAGAAAAATATGAAGAAGTAACCGTAAGATAATTTAAATATTTTTTATTCATATATTTTGTAATTTTTTTAAATTAAATTTATATAAGTTCTAGATATTTTCTATATTATTCGTTCATAAAATTTTAAAACCCAATTTTTAAGAAAATATTATTTTGAATAATAAAATGGTTTCTCTAAAAATAAAGTGCTTATTATAAATGAGTTAATTAATAAATTATAAATTATATTAAAAAATATATTTCATAAATTGTTTAATAAAATTCTTTTTGTGAAATTTCACATATTTTTTATTACGATCACATAATAATATTTCATTGTTCTTTTAACATGGGTGTATCTTGAATGCCATCAAACATAGTGTTCTTTTAAAATATCTGGGTATTACAATTTTCCATCCTTAAATAAATTAGTCCTTCTCAACTTCAAAATATTATTATTAATAAATGTTTTGAAATTTGAATATTCTTTTCAGTAAATCCCAAATTTTAAATACTACCAAAAAATTACACTAAAAAGTGTAAATTGAAAAAAAAATGTCATAAACAAAGTTTATGAATACATAAAATTTAGTAGTATGTGAAAATATGGACATGGAATATAATACTAAAACCCAACGATTAATGTATAGAGATAGATATCATGGTCATGATAATTCTACCCACGACCAAACCATAAATATGTTACGCATTTAGAGGGACACTGATTTCTTAATAATAAAAGTAAACATATAACATTTTTATTTCAAGTTACTTTTACAAAAGTCAATGAATTCTTTTAATATATAAATAAAATACATGATAAAATAATCTTACATGATTTTGTTATATTTTATAAACAGAATCACATCCTTTGGTTTGAGTTGATCTAAGGATACTTATTATATTCTCTTAAGAACTATATTTTATATTCATGAAGCACTTTTTAATGAATAATAATATCTATAATTCATTACTTCTGCTTATAAATATTTCTCAAAAACAAAATGGTTGGCATGACTTACCCATTAACAATGAATTTTCAGGTTAATCCATTCCATAATTTTTAGACCTTAGGGATCCTATAAATTACGACTTAACAAATTCAATTTCCAAATATATGGTCACTAGATTTCAACATAACATTATTACTGTAAATTGAATTAGGACCCTCTTTGTCAAAAAAAAGATATTAATACCGTAATTAACAAAAAAAAATTAGGAAAGATTAATTCTTCTAAATATAAAATCATCTATTGTCGAATATATTCCCAAATTTCTTAAAAGTATTAAACTCTATCAAATATAACACAAACAATCAAATAACTAACCGATTTAATGATCACCAATACTATCCCATAACAATATCTTTATCATTATTTTCTAATCATTGAGAACATACTAATAGTTATCTTCCCTCAATCACATATTTTCTAAAACTATTATGTTCCCACTAAATCACATTTCTTTTTCATTAGTACCATTCTATATATGCACTAAAATCCTTAATAAAATAGTATAGTTGTACAATACTTATACATTTAAAAATTTTTATAACAAATAAGTAATTCATAGAAAAACTTTGATAACATAATTCTATAATCCAAACAGATGAAGGTTAATTATCCCACTTCATTCTTAAACCATTATCTAGGATTTATCATCTTATTCATTAATACCTCCTTCCTTTATTATTTCATATATAATATCTTCATCATAAATAGTATAACCCTTACTCTTATGAACTTTATGATTCTCTTCATGATCATCCCCTCTATTACATTTATTTTTATAATTATTATACATTACACATTTAAAGCATTAAAACGTCTACAATTCCTTAGGGAGACCATTATTCATTTCATTACATTAAATGGACTTTCCAATTTTTCCCATCAATTTCCTTCTTTGTGTCCTTCATTTCCAAACATTAAAATTTTAACTCTTCTATTCAGACACTCACAAGGGTGTATCATTCCCCAATTCTAACATGAATGAAATCAATCCTTATTTCCAACACGATCTCTTCCATTCAATCTCTTAGTGGAAGATGTCCTTATAATATTTAGTGAGTTAGAGGGTCTGTTAAGATAAAAGTTAGAAATATTTTGTGATAATTGATTAGGTATATTTTTAGTATCTTTCAATCCAATCATAATCCAATTTGGTTTCTCATAATTATTTAATTTTCCAAAACATTAAATGTAATAATGATTCCTCATACATCCAAATATTAAAAAAACCAAAATAAATATTTCAAGAACCAAAAATTTCACGACCCGTCCTCGGGGCCCGTGCCGTGACTACCCCAAGCCCGCCTTCCATAGGCCAGGGGCTGGCGACTAGCACCAAGGCGTAAATCCCGGTAAAAAGGGAAGGCATTGCCTTTGAAAATTAAACAAGCACCACAGAGTAAGAAAGCAGAATAGTAAACACTATGTAAAAATAGAGTACAACTGAAAGTGCAGAAAAGTAAATGGGCCAGTATACAAACCCAAACTGAAAGTAAAGTACAAATCGAAAGGGAAAACAACAACTGTAAAGTAAAAGCTGCTACACCGAGCTGTCCACTGGAAATCCCACCTGAAGGGTGGGTACAGATAGCTCCACTGCTCCTTGGGTCCCGCCGTCCGCTCCGAACACGTCCCGCCCAGTGGTCCACCTCCCGGTACCGTCCTGCTCTGCGAGCCTCAACCACGATCAATGTTGTCCGTCTTCTGCAACCAACACAACGTAGTGCGGGCATATCCCGTGCAGGGGTGAGTATAAGATACTCAGTAGGGACCCCGAGACCCCCGAAGGTCTCCCAAAATCCACAAAGGATAAACCACAAAAGGAAGATACAAACACGAAGTAATAACTGACACTGCTAAGGTATATGCCCATACATATAACTAAGTCATCAATTCCAATACACTCTAACCTCCGATCCCATGTACAACTCAGTCCACACAGGAAAGTATACATATTCCACACAGGAAAGCAAAATGAAATCCACACAGGATAACACAACAGAATCCACACAGGAAAGCAACAGGATTCATCTCACACAGGTATACTTCTTCGAAGATGATAGAGATGATCACTGATCCATCTAAGTCGTCGGACCCACAAAGGATAGATAGGTACTAACCCCCGCAAAGACCCACACAGGATCGGACCCACACAGGATCAGTAGGCGCTGGTTCACACAGGACCGCTGAGCGCAAACCCACACAGGATCGGACCCACACAGGATCAGTAGCACTGCTCCACACAGGATCACTGAGTGCTTTAGTCGTCGTCATCGAATCTACTGAGGATCTCTGCACAGTCGTCGTCGCAGTCACAGTAGTAGTCGCAGCCAGCTCTAGGGTTCCCGCACACAGCAAGCTCGTTCAGGAGGGTCCGCTCCACGAGCCGAGAGGCTGATACATCAACTGTCACAAAGTCCAGATTTGATGTATCCAAAAGTTCCGTATCGTCAACAGGAACTCAACGCAACAGACGGCGCGTCAATCGGATGCCCGTTCTGAGAGTTATTGTCTTTTTCGTTCCAGTGGCCCTCTTGGTTTTTAAGGAAAAACCAACCCGACCGTACTCCACCTGCGTCCAAACCTCAGGCGGAGTATACCAAACGATCCGTCTCACTAAGACGAACTCAACAAAGTCGACGACACGTCAATTGGACGTCCGTAGCTCAAGATATGAGTGTTTCTGCTCCGAGGGCCCGATTGGTGTCGTGTACGAACTAACCCAGCCGAACTCAAAGTAATCTGAAACCTTGAGTGCTATATACCGAAACGACCATCTCGATCCAAGGATCGCATTGCCGTTGACATCACATCGTTTGGAAGTCCATAGCCTTAGTTATGGGCACTTGAATCCAAACCTCTATTCAGTGCGATTTACTGAAACGACCGTCTCGATCCAAGGATCGCATCGCCGCTGACGGCACATCGTTTGGAAGTTCGTAGCCCAAGTTATGGGCATTGGAATCCAAACCGCTCGGTATCAGGGGTTTCGGGCCCGGGCCGTCCCGGCCCGAGACCCCCCGGTTGGCCCGAACCGGGTCGACCCGCCTCGGACAGGGTCGACCCGGCCCGGCACGGCCCGGCCGGCGCGCCGGTTCGGCACAAGGCAGCAAGGTGGGCGCGCTACCAGCTTGGCCGAAGGCCGAGCTGATTGAAACGGGGGTGGGGGGGTGCCTTCCCCCCCTTTGTGAAACCGCTGCTCCCCCATTATGGGGGGCCATTTCGGCTGGCCGGGGGAATTAATTTTCCCCGGTTTCCACCTTTCCGGCCGGCCCGACTCGGACAACCGGCTTCTTCTCAACAGGACCGGAAAGGTCCGGTCCTCTTCCGTCTTCCGACACCGGCGGCCCAGCTGGCCGCTGGTCATCACGTTCCGCCGCGGACTGGAACAGGTCGCGGCCTTCGTCATCCGGCGCGGTGCGACGGCACCGCGCCCCTCCGCCGCGGCCCCGCTCCGGCCGTAGCGCCTTCGGTTTCCTTCGACACTGCGCGACGGCGTCGCGTCCATGAAATTCTTTCCACGGCGCGGTGTGACGGCGCCGCGCAATAATTTCCGTGTGATTCCCGCGTGGTGCGATGACACCACGCCATCTCGTTCCATCCGCAAGAAACAATCAAGAACAAAGGAGGGGGGTTCGGCCGTGTTTGTGCGGTCCGGCCCCCATCCCGTTAAACGTTAACACTTAATCGTTTATCCTCAAAGTTCATCATGCTAGAACCAAGAACGAGAATAATTAAATAAAACAACAACAAACCCCTACATCGGTTTCAAGTGCGGAGCACGTCAACAAGCCGCGGAAGACAAGCGTCGTGGAGGTCGGGCGTCGCGGAAACCGAAAATCGTTTCCATTGACGTCAAGGTGCGTCCGAAGAGGTACGTCGCTGGAGAAGCTTCGTAAGCTGACAGAGAAAGTCCGAGGAAGAAACGGCGTCTCCTTTCGTTGACACTGGAAGAAGATCGAAATTGCGGCGTCGTGGATCTTCAGAAACACACCGGCTACAAATAAGAGAAGCGGCGTTCTTCGTCGGTGCTTAAGTGTGCTTCGTCAAGGTTGAAGAAGATAGAGAGAACTTCCCAAATCCTCTCAAGGTGGCAAAGGATACCAACCAAAATAAAATAAGCTTAAAGCTTATTTTATTTACAGAATTAAACAACTTGAATTTCAAAAGTTTGAAATTAAAACAACTCAACTCAATAAATAACCCAAGTTGTCAAGATTAATTAAAGAGGAGTTATAGGAAGTTTAAAGGGAAGATGAAGTGTTAGGGTTCGTGTGGGACCCACCACACTTAATCCTCTCAAGGGAGGTTAAGAGGATGTGGGTCCCACCCCTAACTCCCTTTGGGAGGTTATAACCAACTTGGATAAAAATAAAATGTGTTTCCAGATTTTATTTAACTTCATTTTAAATTCCCAAAAACTAACTCTCAACCCGCATAAAAAGAAACCTCGGAAAAGGTCTCCTTAAGCTAATATCGGTGCTGCGAGTTCATCGGTGCCCTCAGAATTCAATTTCGGGCACCGATTCAAAAGTTAGAAATTCCCGCTCGTTCGTTCAATGAACGTACACGAGCCAAACTTCGGAAATTTATTCCGGGCACTCTGTGCCTCGGAATCAGGTGCCATCAGAAACCGCACTCTTGTAAAATTCCAAAGAAAAATAAAAAAAAATTCCCTTGAATTTTATGGGTCTTTACATTACTCCCACCTCAGGGCTTTACGTCTCCGTAAAGATACATCAAAACTAGGGAAACAAATGAGGGTACTGAGCACGCATCTGAGCCTCCCGCTCCCAAGTGCTCTCCTGGAGATTATCATGCTGCCATCTGATGCGCACTAGAGGAATCGACCGTCCACGTAGGACCCGCTCCTGTCGATCCTCGATCTCCACCGGGACCTCCGTAAAATTCGCCCCATTGTCAACGTCAAGCTCCCCATGGTCAATGATGTGCGTCGGGTCATGCACGTATCTCCTCAGCTGAGATACGTGGAAGATGTCGTGCACCCGGTGCACCTGAGGTGGTAGAGCCAGGCGATAAGCCACCTCGCCAATCCTGATGAGGACCTGGAAGGGTCCGATGAAGCGGTGAGATAACTTTCCGCCCCAGCCAAATCTCCGTATACCACATCGAGGTGAGACCCGCAAGAAGACGTGGTCGCCATCCTCTAACTCTAGTGGCCTCCGCCTCCTGTCAGCGTATGACTTCTGCCAGCTCTGAGCTTTCCTCATCCACTCCTGTATGACTTGGACCTTCTATGTCATGGCCTGGACCATCTCCGGTCCCACAAGTGCTGACTCCCCAGGGTCTGTCCAGCACAAAGGAGATCTACAAGGTCGTCCGTACAACGCCTCGTACGGTGCCATCCCGATGGTGGAGTGGTAGCTGTTGTTGTACGCAAACTCCACCAAGGGTAGGTGGTCCTCCGAGCTACGACCAAAGTCGAGGACACATGCACGGAGCATGTCCTCGAGAGTCTGAATGGTCCTTTCCGTCTGAACATCCGTTTGAGGGTGAAAGGCTGTGCTCAGACGTAGCTGCGTCTCAAACGCCTCCTGCAACCCCTTCCAAATCTGGTAAGTAAAGCGAGCATCTTGATCGGAGACGATAGAAGATGGGAAACCATGAAGCCATACAATCTCATGAACGTAAAGTCATCCTAAGCTCTCCACTAAGCCCTGCTCTCGGATGGGTAAGAAGTGAGCCGACTTGGTGAGTCGGTCGACAATCACCCAGATGGATTCGTGACCTCTAGAAGTGCATGGAAGTCCCGTCACAAAGTCTATAGATATGCCATCCCACTTCCACTCTGGAACCTCCAAGGGCTGTACCAAGCATGCTGGTACCTGGTGCTCAGCCTTCACCTGCTGGCAGGTGAGGCATCAAGAAACGAACTCTGCAACATCCTTCTTCATGCCCGGCCACCAGTGATGTCATCTGAGGTCCTGGTACATCTTCTCCACTCCAGGATGTACCGCCAAAGGAGAAGTGTGAAACTATCTCAGAACCTCCTCCCGTAAAGTGACTGGTACCATGGTACATCCTCTGAAAAGGATGTCGTGCTCTTCTCCAAAGGAGAAACCATCAGGTGCCTGTCCTGAGGATATCTGTGGACGCCGCGTCTCACAGTCAGTGTCTCCTCGTTGTGCCTCTCTGACCCGCTGTAGAAGTGGAGGAGTGACTGTGAGAGACTGAAGGAAGGATGCTCCATCTCTATCCACGAAGGATATCTGCGACGAGGCTAGCTGCTCCGTCTCCTCCTCAAGTAGCTGAATGCCCGTACTCCTACTGAGGGCATCGGCTACTACGTTCCCCTTCCCAGGAGTATAGACTATCTCAAAGTCATAGTCCTGGAGGAACTCGAGCCATCGCTGCTGTCTTAGGTTCAGGTCCTTCTGCGAGAAGATGTACCTGAGACTCTGATGATCAGAAAAGACTGTAAAGCGCTCTCCCATCAGATAGTGTCGCCATGTCTTCAGAGCGAATACCACTGCTGCTAACTCCAGGTCATGGGTAGCGTAGTTCTGCTCATGCGGCCTCAACTGACGTTATCCATAGGAAATCACGACCCTCTCTTACATCAGGACACACCCAAGTCTGGTCCCTGATGCATCGCAGTAAACTACGTTTCCAACTCCCTCCTCAGGAAACCTCAAGATAGGTGCGCTGGTCAATCTCTGTCTCAGCTCCTGGAAGCTCTGCTGACATCTGTCTGACCATACGAAGGGTTTTCCCTTCATCGTCAAAGCTAATAGTGGTTCCGCAACTCTAGAGAAGTCTGGAACGAATCTCTGATAGTATCCAGCTAGTCCCAAGAAACTCCGAACCTCCGACACGCTCCTGGTTGGCTCCCAAGCTAACACTGCCTCGATATTCGCAGGATCCACTACAACTCCCACCTCAGAGATGACTTGTCCCAATAAGTGGACCTCAAGTATCTAGAACTGGCACTTCGAGAGCTTACCATAAAGCTGGTGCTCTCGGAGTGTGTCTAGTACAACCCGTAAGTGGTAGGCGTGCTCCTCCTCAGTCGTCGAGTAAATCATAATGTCGTCGATGAAGACCACGACAAATCGATCGAGGTATGGCTGAAAGATCCTATTCATGAGGGCCATGAACACTGTTGGAGCATTGGTTATGCCAAATGGCATAACCAAGAACTCATAGTGTCCATACCGACATCTGAAGGCCGTCTTCTGCACGTCCTCGTCTCTAACTCTGAGCTGATGATAGCCTGTCCTAAGGTCTATCTTCGAGAACCACCGTGCTCCCTTGAGCTGATAAAAGAGGTCATCAATCCTCGGTAGCGGATACTTGTTCCTCACTGTCACCTGGTTCAGGAAACGATAGTCAACACAAAGTCGCAAGCTCCCGTCCGTCTTCTTGGCGAACAAAATCGGGGAAGCCCAGGGTGAAACACTGGGTCAGATGAACCCCTTGCCCTGTAAGTCCTCCAACTGTACCCGTAGCTCTCAAAGCTTGGCGGGGGCCATCCGACATGCTGGAGTCGATATCGGGGCTATCCCGGGCTATAGTTCAATATAAATGTCTACCTATCTGCGAGGAGGTAACCCTGGAACGTCGTCGGGGAAGACGTCCGCAAACTGATCCACCTCTGCAGGAAAACCAAGACTCCGCACGTCAACTGCTCCTAGGATGAGGCTAACCAACTAATAAGTGATGGGCTGTCCTCTCCTCCGCGGAAGTCCATCCTGTGCTGCAAAGGCTCCCTTCTCACCGGTGAAGGTGAACCAGCTCCCTTCAGTGCGTACACATCGCACCTTGCGCCTAAAACAGTCAATCTGTGCATGAACCGTAGATAACCAATACATGCCCAAGATGACGTCGTAAGGCCTCGACGCTGCTACAAGAAGATCCCAGCCGAAGCTCTCGCCTCCTAGAGTAAGCTCACACTGCCGGCACCAGTGCGTAATCGTCGAGTCTGCTCCCGTAGGAGTCTCTAGCCGTAAGGATCAAGCCAACGACTCTGTCAGAATCTTCGTGCTCCGAACAAGGGCAGTGGCTATGAAAGAGTGACTCGCTTCTGTGTCTATAAGTACTGCAGCAAGGGTGGAATAGACACAGATAGTACCTCGAATCATCTCGGGTGCGCCATGGTCGTAGGCCTCTACTACCTGGAGTTGTGCCTGTCTCTGCCCGCCAGCTCCCTATGGTCGGGGTGGACCTCCTGGTGGTGGTGGTAGAGCCTCAAAGCGTCGCCCACCACCTGCTACTCGGCCAGCTCCCCTGCCTCGTCCGCCTCCTCCATGCGGACCGCCACGATCGACCCTCTGCCTCTGCCTCGGTGGTCCCTCAACTGTCTGCTGCTCCTCGGCACGGCGGGTCGGGCAGTCATGAGCCATGTGGCCCTACCCGCTGCACGAGTAGCACTGTCTGCCTCTCGAAAGACTGGCTCCGTGCTGTGTGCCCCGCACTGCTAAGCTAGTGTCCTGAGGTCATCTACCTAAGGGTCTGGTCTGCCTGGACCCCTGATTCATCCGTCGACTGCCTGCTGCAGATGACTCTGCCACGTGCCGCCCTGCGGTGGGTCGCGGCGCTGGTGTAGACTCAGCAAGAAAGCTCTCGATCAAAAGGGCCCGCTCCAGTACTCATGTCTGAGTCAGAATGCTGAGGGAGATCAGCGATGCCCTGATCTCGTGTCTCAAACCCTTCTCAAAGGTCCGGGCCCGGAAGAATGGGTCTCGTACCATGTCGTTCGAGTAGCGTGAGAGATCAGTAAATCTCGCCGAGTACTGGGCGACCGTCATGCTGCCCTGCCGCAGCTGAAGAAGCTCCTAAATGCGCACCGCACAGAGGGTGGTCGGGATGAACTCGGAGCGGAAGAGGCTCTCAACGTCCGTCCAAAGTAAAGATGCCTCATTGTGCACCTGGAGCATCAAGCTCCACCATCGTCCTGCTACTGCGTGCAGTAGGCTTGCAGCGAGGATCACCATGAGGTCTGCTGGTGTCCTCACTAGCCTAAAAACTCGCATTACTGCCTCTAGCCAGTCCTCGGCTGCCTGGGGGTCCGTATCCATAGGAAACCTAGGTGGTCGCTGGCGCTGAAACTCATGCAGTGTGCTGAGGCAACGTGCATCGTCAGCGGCTGGTGCTGGAATTATCGGGGGCTCGACGGGTAAATCTACTGCTGGTGCCACAGATGACAAAGGGTCCTGCATCGAGGCCTCGTAGCTCGGTGGGCTGTCATCACGCTCGACTCTCGGAACCCTAGCTTGCTGCCGTCGTGGGGCCATCCTGAAAAGGAAACAGGTGCGCCACGGTCAGAACAGTATACCTGGTGAGCTGATATAAGTAATTAAAAAGAAAACTTGAAACACACACTCAATCAATGTTTTTGTGCATTAAGTCAGAAATCAGAAGTCAGGGTCCTGGTGTACGGATACGTCGGCCGCCGCACCAACAATGAACTCCCTGGACTGATAACCACACCCAATATGCTAAACACTATTGCCTCACATAGAAAAGATCAGAGTTCGTGGTAGAACTGAACTCATCTGATACCAATTTGTCACGACCCGTGCTCGGGGCCCGTGCCGTGACTACCCCAAGCCCGCCTTCCATAGGCCAGGGGCTGGCGACTAGCACCATGGCGTAAATCCCAGTAAAAAGGGAAGGTATTGCCTTTGAAAAGTAAACAAGCACCACAGAGTAAACAAGCGGAATAGTAAACACTAAGTAAAAACAGAGTACAACTGAAAGTGCAGAATAGTAAATGGGCCAGTATACAAACCCAAACTGAAAGTAAAGTACAACTCGAAAGGGAAAACAACAACTGTAAAGTAAAAGCCGCTACACCGAGCTGTCCACTGGAAATCCCACCTGAAGGGTGGGTACAGATAGATCCACTGCTCCTTGGGTCCCGCAGTCCGCTCCGAGCACGTCCCGCCCAGTGGTCCACCTCAAGGTACCGTCCTGCTCTGTGAGCCTCAACCACGATCAACGCTGTCCGTCATCTGCAACCAACACAACGTAGTGCAGGCATAGCCCATGCAGGGGTGAGTATAAGCTACTCAGTAGGGACCCCAAGACCCCGAAGGTCTCTCAAAATCCACAAAGGATAAACCACAAAAGGAAGATACAAACACGAAGTAATAACCGACACTACTTAGGTATATGCCCATACATATACCTATGTCATCAATTCCAATACGCTCTAACCTCTGAGCCCAAATACAACTCAGTCCATATAGGAAAGTATACGTATTCCACACAGGAAAGCAAAACGAAATCCACAGAGGATTGCACAACACAATCCACACAGGAAATAAACAGGATTCAGCTCACACAGGTATACTTCTTCGAAGACGATAGAGATGATCACTGATCCGTCTATGTCGTCGGACCCACAAAGAATCGATAGGTACTAACCCCCGCAAAGACCCACACAGGATCGGACCCACACAGGATCTGTAGGCGCTGGTTCACACAGGACCGCTGAGCGCAGACCCACACGGGATCAGACCCACACAGGATCGGTAGCACTGATCCACACAGGATCGTTGAGTGCTGTAGTCGTCGTCGTCGTCGAATCCACTGAGGATCTCTGCACAGTCGTCGTCGCAGTCACAGTAGCAGTCGCAACCATCTCTAGGGTTCCCGCACAGAGCATGCTCGTTCGGGAGGGTCCGCTCCACGAGCCGAGAGGCTGATCCGTCAACTGTCACAAAGTCCAAAGTTGATGTATCCAAAAGTTCCGTATCGTCAACAGAAACTCAATGCAACAGACGGTGCGTCAATCGGACGCCCGGTCTGAGAGTTATTGGATTTTTCATTCCAGGGGCCCGATTGGTTTTTAAGGAAAAACCAACCCGACCGTACTCCAACTGCATCCAAACCTCGGGAAGAGTATGCCAAAAGATCCTTCTCACTAAGAGGAACTCAACAAAGTCGACGACACATCAATCGGACGTCCGCAGCTCAAGATATGAGTGTTTCCGCTCCTAGGGCCCGGTTGGTTTCGTGTACGAACTAACTCGGCCGAACTCAAAGTAATCCGAAACCTTTAGTGCGATATACCGAAACGACCGTCTCGATCCAAGGATCGCATCTCCGCTGACGGTGCGTCGTTTGGATTTCCGTATCCCGAGTTATGGGCATTTGAATCCAAACCGCTATTGAGTGTGATATACCGAAACAACCATCTCGATCGAAGGATCGCATCGCCGCTGACGGCGCGTCGTTTGGAAGTCCGTAGCCCGAGTTATGGGCATTTGAATCCAAACTGCTCGGTATCGGGGGTTTCGGGACCAGGCCATCCCGGCCCGAGACCCCCCGGTTGGCCCGAACCAGGTCGACCCGCCCCAGACAGGGTCGACCCGGCCCGACACGGCCCAACCCGGCCCGGCGCGGCGCGGCCTGGCCTGGCGGACCGGCCAGGCGCGCCGGTTCGGTGCAAGGCAGCGAGTGGAACAGGGTGGGGGGGGGGCGCCTGCCCCCCCCCCCTTTGTGAACCCGCGGCTCCCCCATTATGGGGGGCCGTTTCAGCTGGCCGGGGAAATTAATTTCCCCCGGTTTCCTCTTTTCTGGCCGGCCCGACTTGGCTGGCCGGCTTCTTCTCAACAGGACCGGCAAGGGCCGGTCCTCTTCCGTCTTCCGACACCGGTGGCCCAGCTGGCCGCCGGTCATCATGTTCCGCCGTGGCCCGGAACCGGCCGCGGCCTTCGTCGTCTGGTGCAGTGCGACGGCACCGCGCCCCTCCGCCGCGGCCCCGCTCCGGCCGCGGCGCCTTCGGTTTCCTTCGACACAGCGCTACGGCGTCGCGTCCATGAAATTCTTTCCACGGCACGGCGCGATGGCGCCTCACAATAATTACCGTGTGATTCCTGCGTGGTGCGATGACACCACGCCATCTCGTTCCATCCGCAAGAAACAATCAAGAACAAAGGAGGGGGGTTCGGCCGTGTTTGTGCGGTCTGGCCCCCCTCTCGTTAAACGTTAACACTTAATCGTTTATCCTAAAAGTTCGTCATGCTAGAACCAAGAATAGGAATAATTAAATAAAACAACAACAAACCCCTACCTCGGTTTCAAGTGCAGAGCATGTCAACAAGCCGTGGAAGACAAGCGTCGTAGAGGTCGGGCGTCGCGGAAACCGAACGTCGTTTCCGTTGACGTCGAGGTGCGTCCGAAGAGGTACGTAGCTGGAGAAGCTTCGTAAGCTGATGGAGAAAGTCTGAGGAAGAAACGGCGTCTCCTTTCGTTGACACTGGAAGAAGATCGAAATTGCGGCGTCGTCGATCTTCGGAAACACACCGGCTACGAAGAAGAGAAGAGGCGTTCTTCGTCGGAGCTTAAGTGTTCTTCATCAAGGTTGAAGAATATGGAGAGAACATCCCAAATCCTCTCAAGGTGGCAAAGGATACCAACCAAAATAAAATAATCTTAATGCTTATTTTATTTACACAATTAAACATATTGAATTTCAAAAGATTGAAATTAAAACAACTCAACTCAATAAATAACCCAAGTTGTCAAGATTAATTAAAGAGGAGTTATAGGAAGTTTAAAGGGAAGATGAAGTGTTAGGGTTCGTGTGGGCCCCACCACACTTAATCCTCTCAAGGGAGGTTAAGTGGATGTGGGTCCCACCCCTAACTCCCTTTGGGAGGTTATAACCAACTTGGATAAAAATAAAATGTGTTTCCACATTTTATTTAACTTCATTTTAAATTCCCAAAAACTAACTCTCAACCCGCCTAAAATGCAACCTCGGAAAAGGTCTCCTTAAGTGAATATTGGCACTACGAGTTCATCGGTGCCCTCAGAATTCGATTCCAGGCACCAATTCAAAAGTTAGAAATTCCCGCTCGTTCGTTCACTGAATGTACCCGAGCCAATCTTCGGAAATTGATTCCGGGCACTCCGGGCCTCGGAATCAGGTGCCGTCAGAAACTGCACTTTTGTAAAATTCGAAAGAAAATTAAGAAAAAAATTTCCCTTGAATTTTACGGGTCATTACAAAAAATCCTGGTGGCAAACCGAATATTCATTACCCAACTCTTTCATAAGATATTCTTAGAGACTTATATTTATACTCAAAGTCACTAATAAGGTTATTTTCCCTAATATATGTTTCCATAAATATATTTCTATAATTTTATACTAAAATCATCTGAAAAAATTGTAACAACCCCACAACCTGTATCCTAGACTAGGTGGTTATATAATTGCATTAACTCTATATTCAGTGATTCCTACCATGAAAAACCAAACAATTTAATAGTCTTGATAATCTATATACATACATGAATTTCACACTATAATAAAACATAATCTTTTCATTTAATAAACCAATTTACATTTAACATATACATATATATTAAACATAATACACTTTATGGAATCCTAAATGAAGCAAACATAAGAAATTTGTGTGCTCAAATTCTTAGTGATGATATGCATACATCTGAATCTATCATAAATAAAAAATGTAAAAATAAACATGTCATGGGGAATAACTGATTATAAATTACATTTACATAACATTAATATCATGATTATATAAGGAACATACAATATGTAATTTTAAATATATAAAAATAGAACCATTGAATGCAATTCTTCAAGATATAATATCATTGTGAATATAAATTTAGAAATAATAAATGAATTATTAATAAAAGAAATGATTAATATTGGAAATAATGAACTCAAAAATCATGGTATCAATACTATTAATTCCTTTTAGAAGACCTTTTATTCATTATGGGTAAAAACCCATTTAGTTTGGCTAACTATTATGTATCATGAGACATATTGATACATTGAGGGGATATATATTTTTTGACCCCACCCATAATTACATGCCAAATTTATTCCCCATATATTCAAATGATTAATTTAATCCATTAATCAATATGTTTTATCAAAGAAGTTATATATTGAGTAAATAATATGGATTTTCAATAATTCCATACTTGAAGAATAACATTCAAAATTTAACACTGTAAGTAGAAATGGAATATGACTTGGTTAATATTGGTATATATGATTCAAGAATATAGATATTTAGGAGAAATAAAATTTCAAATTATCTAAAAAAATTGAATGAATCTACGAATAGTATCATTTAATAATTTCCTGAGAATATACTAAGTAAACTATTGGGTTTTTTTCATTTTTGAACTGAATTTCCATAAAAAAAATTAAAAACATATTTGAGGACAATATATGTTTCACATTGAAATTCACTTTTAGAAACAAAATGTAAAAATAAGAAAAAAATACTTTTATTTAAAATAACCTTATAACTTGTATATAATGATTCAAATAACTAATTCATTGTTATGGAGGAAAAATTCACACATTTCGTATACGTTTATATCATTCAATCTTTATTTTTTCAAAAAATGTCACAAAGTACATCGTTTTGAAAGTAGAAATTATATAAATTTCAAAACGTTTAAAAAAATAAAATCATATGTAAGAATTAATTTAGAAATTTAATAATAATAATAATTACTTTTTAAATTTTTTTTTGGAAAATATATACATTGAATAAATTTTTTTTCCAATTGGGCCATAAATATAAACAATCCCAATTAATGAAAATATTGTGAAATAAGATCTTAATGTTTTGTTAAAAATACAATCATAATCTAAATGAATGAAATTTTAAAAATTTATTATTAGCTATAATTAAAAAAAATAAAATTATGACTTAATAAGTAAATTATTCATTATATACACCTTATAAAAAAAATTAGTTCATAACATCAATTATGTATCAACAAAACAAAGATGATCTGAAGGACCCATACCTTGCATTTGACTTAACTCTTAAGTGTTGTTAACCTACAATATCATTAATATATATTTATTATAAATATATAAACATACTCATACTTTTCATACTGTGAATTATTTACAAATTTTATCAACCAAATTTTAACAATTCATTGTTAAAATCATTTTTGTGGAAATAATTGTTGGTTTTTATAGGTATATTTTGGTTTGATAGTTTCGGTCCTTATACTTTGATTAATATTTCATAATATATAGAAATACAAAACTGATAAAAATATATTTTATATTTTATATATATGTTTTAATATATTTTTATAATTTTTTGCTATAGAAAATAAATTACACCTTTCATGGAAAAAGTAGGTTGTACATATATTTGAAAGTTGTTTTAATTTATCAAATAATATAATGAATAAAAGGTAAAAAATAATTCTCAATTAAGGAATAATTATTATATCATATAACCGATATATATTCCAAACATTCATCATAATTTTGTTTCAAATAAAATCTAAATTGGAAATAAATCGCATTGCTTTACAGAGGTGGTACTGCACACGTATATACGAGCGACATTATTGTTTCTAAATAGATAATAATGAAAAAAATAATATATTATATTACCATTGAAAAGTATAATTATGATTTTAAATTTAATATATAAACATTAAACCCAACATAAATCTCATCCATAAAATATGGTGATGAATAATGAATTGCATCGCTATATGGATACGAGAATCCGTAGGTACGCATAAGCGATACTTTTAATTTAACTTTTAGGGGAATATGAGTTGATAATAATGGTTTTCTAATGATGATAAATTTTTGTTATATTTATTATACTAATTTGATCACTGTATTACAACTTCAAAAGATTTATATGAGTTATAAAAATAAATATATTGAATGTGTTTGGGTTGGAAACTTACCTCTTCATCAGAAGTCCTTCTTTAGATCATTTCTCTAGGGACTTATAGTTGGAGTTTTTAGGAGAAAATAACCTATATATCTTTTTAATGATATTTTTAAGAGTAATATTAAATATTTGGTAGAGGTGTAAGTCCACATTTGTTGTGAAAAAGGGAGGGAGGAGGTTCCCTTTTATAATTGAGTTAAGGTGCACTTCTAGAATTTCAAAGAAGACTAAAAAATAATATGACTATTATAGAGCCAAATTCATCTAAATTACTTATAAATGAACATTTAATGAAATTATAGACAATATATTAACCAGTTTTTTCTAATATAATATTTTGTTAAAAAAATTAACAAAATATTAATCCCATAATGTATTATTATTTTCAATGCCTATAATATTCATTACTATGAATATAAATACCTTAAGGGTATAAGGAAATTTTAAAATAACTATTTTATTATATAAAACAATGTCATTCAAATCTATAAGATTCTTTTAAAACCATTAATATATAAAATTTTATTACTTTTAAAATTATTAATATCATTTATTTTATTTTTCTAATAATTATATTAATAATGCGTAACCATTGCACATGAACGTAAGGTAATTATTTAATGTCTAAAAATTATAAATAAATTTATTTCATGAAAATAATATTATTATTATCAAAATACACATTTATATTTGTTAAATATTTATATTAACTCACATATATATTAGGAAAACACAATTATTGTGTTATTTTTACATTTCTATCTGTGGGCAACCACTGCATAAAAATTTAGATACGCTACATATAATATAACTGTAAAACTCATGTATAACTATAAAAATAATAAATAACTCTTTATATTTAATATCCTAGTTTATAAAAAATTTCAATCATCGAAGTTTATATTCTTAAGACACAAAATTTGACTTTTCTAATGCTAACAGGCTCTACCTCATCATTGAAAATATTTTTCATAATTATTTTCAAATAAATTTGAATCTATATATTTTCAATTATATTTGAATTATATTTAAATTATTTAATTAAAATTTATTAATTCCATAATATTAGTAAATTTTTATATTTTGTGTATGTATTATATAAATAATAAAAGACACTTTTTAAAAAAAACATGTATTGCTTTACCATTCAATAAAAATTTGACAATTGTAAAAACATCATTTTTGGTTAAATATATTTTCTTAAGAAAAAATAAATTCTAGTTAATTCAATTATATACAAATAAGTGATAAAATATATTTTAAAATAACTTCTCAAAATACGGTGAAACCCACTTTTTAGAAAGATTACAAATTTTCTTAAAAATGCATATTAGTGAATAAAATTGATTTTATAAAAAATAAATTATAAAATTAGTGTAATGAACCTAATTAAACTATTTATAATATAATAAAATTAACATTTATTTTAAACCACTTTAAAATAAAAATAATCTTCAAATATGGTTGAAACAAAAATACAGTTTTCAATAAAAATTTGTATTTTTCACTATTCATTGGAAAATCATGGTTTTTTAAAAAATCAAAACAAATAAATCTAAAATATTTTTAATATGAAGATTACAAAAGTAATATTTTTTATAAAAGAAAATTTATATATGTTTTAGATATTAGTTATAATATTCAATCATAAAAATCAAGAAAATCATTTAAAAAAACAATATTAATTGAGAGTAAAATGATATCAATAAAAATTAATTTCTTATTAAAAATTCATTCATAAATACAATAAAAATCATTATGTAAATTTTATATTTCACAATGTGGTAAATATTATTCATTAAATCTAGTTTAATGCCTTGTTTATAAGGATGAAAGTATAATATTTCACTATTAATTTAAGTTGGGTGTTGCCTATTTTGTACACTATCAAACATATTGTTCTTTTAAATATTCAGATTCATAAATGAGTAATTGTGTTATAGTTTGTATTATGGAATGTTTAGTATAATCTTTATGAATAGGATTTAGGGAAACATAAATTAGGTAACACAACTATATGACTAACTTTGAAGAAAATTGTATGCATACATTAACATTATAATGTTTTTCTAAGGTAAATATAATGTAATTGTAAAATAAATACATATTAATTCATAAAATAAACGTGGATGTGGTTTTTTATTTGATTAATTTTGTGTTATTAACATTTATAATAGTTGGTTAAATATATTTTCCCATTATTCTAGTGTGTGGTGAGTGTTCACAATCTCAGCACCGGGTTTTACACTCTTTGAGGATATACTTGGATTAATTAGAATTTAATTTACAAACCATTGTTAATAAAAAAAATATTTAGAATAACCATATTTATACTAAGACATTAATTTTAATATAATCTTTGAATAAATTATTATTTTACATCATGTATTTTATTGGCTTTGAAATTATGCATTATGTTTCATAATATTATGATCTACTCTAGTGTATTCCATTATTCAGTAATGGTTCCCTGTGTGATGAATGGTAACTAGAACAATTAACATTATATCTATAGGTATTTACCTATTTGGAATAATAATGATGTTGGGGCTACATATGGATCTGAAAAAATTATAAAAATTTTGTGGGAAGCTAACCTAGTCTATGACCAATAAACTTCCTGGTATAGAGTAGTCTACTAATCTGCAATGTGGGACAACAACGATGGACCATTTCATATGTTAGTAACATACATAATTCAGTGGGACTAATAGTTTATTTTTGGTTATGTAATGGATAAGTTCCATAGATAATATATTCCATTCGTTGGGAAGTAATAAAAGATAAATGGATTTTAGGGAAATTTATCATCTAAAAAGGGAATTAGATCAATGATTTTCAATAATTCATATCACCAAGGATGTGGTGAAAATGTTAAACATATTGTGGAAGAATTTTAATTTTCTTATAATTGAGAAATGTTTTACTCTCGAGAAACGATTAGATATGGAGAGGAAAATCCCAAGTCTTTGAAAAAAGATGGTGAAAATGTTACTAAGTATGAATACATCATTTCAATGATAGAAAAGAATTATGTGGAATCTGTACATAATCCAAACTATAATACTTACATATTTATTGAGGGAATAAAGTCATTACATTGAAGGGACCTAGCCTCCCAAACATTTTTATTATAAAAGATCATAGTCTTAGATTCTTCAAAGAAATAAAAATAATTCTACAAGTCCTATGAATTATAATGAAAGTAACTTAACAAGATGGTGGAAGAGCACTCTAGAAAAGGATATTAGGAAAGGGGGAATAAGGGAAGGGTGTTATATCAATATTATAATTACTTTTTAATGAATCACATTGGAACATGTTTTCTTGGAAGGGACATACATAATATGGGTACAGAAATTGCATAAGTCTCTACATTTCATGGGAATGAAAGAAACCCTCAATATTAAATTATTAAAATATAATGATATGTGAAACACTGTGAATTATTATCCAAGGTTTCAAGGTAATTTGTTTTAGAAAGTGAGAAGATAGTTAGGTCCATAATAGAAAATCATTAGAGTTAAGGATAATGTTTTTAAATATGTAGTGAAAGGTACATTACTCAAGTACAAATATTTAGCTAATTTATTATTCTAATTTGGATCTTCATACACTTTATTATCTTCAATGTTTTATAATAAAATTTTATATTTCACTTTAACAACATAAATAGAGTTTTTATTAAAGAATCATAGTGGATGTCTCCTCGTATCAAGGATTTTTCAATCATTTCCCATTATGTTGCCTATAAATTCCCTAATAGATGATGTTATTATCATGACTTTAGTTTATTTTTATATAAACCTACATATGGATTTTATTTCAAACTATAATGAAAAATCCAATATAATGAAATTAGAATTCATGATGATGATATATAATTCTTTATCTTTAGATGGGAGACTTCATCTTATGTGTCATATCGAGATAGACCCTTTATAGCTCTTCTGTGGTAGATTCATAGAGAAATAGTAGAAACTATCAAGGGATGTAAAGGGTAATATTAAAATTTTGGTTGTTCTTTTTATACAATAATGAATTAATGTATATCTTGATAAATTACCATAATAACCACATGGTCATGGACTTTATTTTTCAATTTATTTTATTCATCATGCATAACTTATTTATAGGAATCCCTAAAAATTACCACTATAAAATTAGTTGTGTTGAAGAAAAAATTTCAATAGTTGAATGAAATGTGATTTATACAACCCATTGGTTTACCTTGGGGATCCCCTATTATTTTATTTATGAAACGTATGATATATGAGGCTATTCACTGATTATAGAGAAATAAATTATATTTATTTAATGAACATTCACACCCTTCCTCTCATTGATTAATTGTTTGATCATGTTTACTAAAAATATATCTTTCAGAGAATAACCTTTATTAAGTGTATCAATAATTACATGTATATAAAGAAGATATTATAAAGATAAAATTTCATACGAGGTATAGAAATCATGAATTTATAATAATTCCATTTGGAATGACTAATGTTACCTCTATTTTTTGATGTAATAAAGATTTTATTCAAGGAATATCATGATATTTTTATTTTAGTAATTTTTATGATATATTATTATACTCTATGTTCTATGAGTACCATGAATATTAGTTGAGGATCTTTATTGAGACTTATAAAAAAGAATTTACATGGGAAATTTGGAAAATGTGAATTATATATTCTGAAATATTAACTTTTTAATTACATTTTTTGTATTGATGAAGACTTAGTTGATCCTAAAAAGATAATGGAACTCAAAATATGGACTATAAAATGAATAGATCCAAGGTTCTTAGTTTAAATTTGTTGAAAGGATTCTATAAGTTATTTGTTAAAAACATTCCTGATGGTTTAACCCCTCAAACGAGGTTAATAATAAAGTGTTAAGTACATATGAAAAATGGAATATGAAGAATGTTTTTATGAATTGAATATGAGGTTAGAAAATTATTTTATTTTGACAGTACCGTCGAGAAATAAAGGTTTTTTGATATATAGAATCTCATCAAATAAGAGACTTGGTAATTTCCTTATATATAATGATAAATTTAATTCCTGTGAATCAAGGAAAGGAAAGTCTAATAAACAAATATATCTAACCCAATATCTTGAATTAGATTCTATAATAATTTCATTTATGATATGGATACATTATCTATCTATTAAAAAATATGATATACATAAATATCACAGGAGATCAAAATAACTTTTCACAAAAAGAGAAAACATGAGGAAAAAGATGGTGGATTGAGATACTCAAGGATTTTGATTTCTCATTACACTAAAACATAGGGAAATAAAATAGGGTTTAAGATTAATTAATTTGGAATTATCATAGAGGTCATACCAAAATAGGGAATTATAAGGATACTCAATACATGAATTTATGGAACAAGGATATGGTAGTTTTTAAGGAAGTGGTTGCATCACCCCTTTTCAAAATAATTGGAAAACTATATTTATTGGAAATGATAAAAAGTTCTCCACCTCATTTTGAGAATATTAAAAAGAAAACATAATCTATGAATGATGTGGAATTTGAATAATTTATATATGAAAATAGAATTATGAAATTTTGAAAGAGGATCGTAGTTCTATATATACCTAAGCTGTGATAGGAATTATTATATGTTTCTAATAGGTCAAATTTCTCTATTCACCATTGTAGAAAAAATATGTATATATATTTTAGGGAACATTTCCATTGGGATAATATATAGCTCGAAATTTATTATTATGTATCAATATGTTTTGTTTATCAACCGGTAATGACTGGGATAGAGCATCCTAGAGGGTTCAAGAAACCTACAATTTTTCCGAAGTGAGAATTGGATGATATTATTTTAAATTTTCCACTACTTTATGAAATAATGATACTATATAGATTATTTTTGTTATAATATCCATTTCTAGAAATTTTAATTATATAAATAATCTTTAACTATTAATAACCTTACACAACTCTATATTAGTGATTTTATAAGACAACATAGAGAACCTATCCAAACCATGTATGACCATGCACAATGATTGAAATAGAAATTATAGAGAATTCTTCATAATGATAAAGACTGTATGATACATTTGGAAAATTACTATCACCATTAAACTAATGGATAATCGGAATGAAAAGTCAAATCATTAGAATACATTTTGAGGTCATGATAACTATACATTCCAAGTTTGTTGGATCATTATTTACCTTTGATATAGTTTTCCTATAACAGTACCACACATTAAAGAATTAAATGGCATCTATATGAAGAATAATAAGGATAGATATGTCTTACCTAAATATGTTGGTATTTGGTTATAAAGGTAATCATATATTCCAAGAATTTTCTAAAGAGAAATCTGAAAAGGTAAAGACTATTCAAATAGATATTTTATCATATCAATTCCTAGAAAAGATAATTTGTGATAACTAAAATAATTATTTATAATTTCAAGGTATGGATCATTTTTTTTTGAAATAATATCCATGGAATAGTGTAATCATATTTGGTAAGAAAATAAAACTGAACCCCATGTAAACTAATCCTTTTGAAATTCCTGAATTAATTAGAGTTTTTCCTTACTATGTGGAAATGCCAAAAAGACTAGATAATGTAAATGATGGGTTTCGTATCTCTTTATTAATAAGGCACAAGTCAAATCCAATGAAAGTGATAAAATTAAATGAAATATAATTGGAACAATAATTATCATACTACAACGATCTAATATAGATAATGAACACTATTGAACAAGTGTTGAGGAATTAGATGACATGGATGATAAATGTACTTTAGCATAGCAACAAGATATAATAAGAGACATTGGTGAAAGATGAAATTATAATAAATAACTACCCAAATTTGTTTATAAGGTGATATTATGGATGTTTAAAATGTGATATGTTTTTAATGTGTGAATAATATAACCCACGAGGTTCAATTATATTAAGATTTTCTTTAAAGAAACAATAAAAATAAACATAACCATTTATTCAAAGATGTAATTAAAAATAAAATACTAAAATATTTTAAATTTTAATGAATTAAAATATTTTAATTTTAGAAAACATTTTTTAATATTATCTTAAGGTTGAATTTTGTATTTTTCCTAAAATAAATTATTTTCCCATAAACAGTGACAAATACGATTTTTTGTTGAATATTTTATTTTTATTTCCATAATTTAAAATCATCCTTATTATTTTAAAATGGTTTAAAAGTAACATTGGTTAAATTGTATTATGAATACCTTGGCCACTTTTAATGGATTCAATTTTATGGTTATATTTTTGTATATTGTTTTAGTAACAAATATTATATATTGTGATTTTATTTTTAATCTTAAATAATTTTCATCAAAAAATAGAAATCTAATTACGAAAAATTAATTCCAAAATTAGAATCCATAGATAAAATAATAATAAATAAGGACTTTTAATTTTGGTCAAAATAAATATAAGATATATAAAATAATTATCATCATAGTAAGGGTAAATCAACTAATTATTGTTAAAATAATATGATAAGGACTAAAAAATGGACCAAACACTTGACCTTATTATATTAGATAGTTTTACATTATCCATTACCATCTAATTATCATATATATGTTCACACCGTGCCATGTTTCACTAACTATGACTTTTATATAAATTCTAGAAGAGAGTAATTACAAAAATATAACTGTATTGGCTTTAATAACAATATAATTTCATTAAAATGATAAAAATAGGATTTTTTTTGTATGAAATGGTTATTTGAAATAAAAAATCATTTTTTAGTAATTTTTTTCAAATATTTAGCGATTAAAGAATTACCTTAAATGATTAAGAAACACCAATATAGTATTTATTCAATTAATAGATAAATATAATAAATTTCTTTTAAAAAATATAAACATAGTACATTAGAAGTGATCTAAAATAACCTAAAAATTTAAAATATTTATATGAAACTTTAGAGATATCTTAAAAGTAATATTTGAATTATATTTTTATATTGATGTGTTTATGGTTGAATTAAATCAATAATGTATGAAATGAAATTAATTATATCTTATGAAAATAATATTTTATTAAATTATTTAAAAATAATAAAAAACAGGAAATAAGACATGTTAGGAATGATATATTTGAAAATATTATCATTTGGAATTTTATGGGTCATTTTTTACCTTCTAAGTAAAATTATTACTATTTAATATTGAAAATAGTTTTATCATAGTTAAGCTAAAAATATTTTTACAATGGGTTTAAACCAAAATATAATGTTTAAAATGCCACATAAATATATACATATTTTATTATTTGTTGTATTTAAATAATATATGTTATTATGATCAAAATATTTTCCACTTTAAACCTCTTGAACCTAAAAATAATTTTTTAATATGTAAATAATTTAATTAGTTCCATGAGCATCCTTTCATTCATTATAAAAAGGAAAAACCTCTCCATTCTTATATATATATATATATCAAATGTAGACTCTAATCTTAGAAATTAGAAAAAAAATTCTTCAAAACATATTTATCTATGTTCTTGTTTTTTTAACTCCCTAATAGTCCAACACTAGGCTCCATAAGAGATGATCATAAGAACATATTTCCAAATTGATAAAATCATAATCACCAAATCATCCAAATTTAATAATTCTTGATATTCAAAAAATAAATTTTAAGCATCGAACAATAAATCATATTCTATAAAAAATATTCTTATATTTTTTTATTATAATTTTATAACCATTTTCTATCTATATTATAACATATGAAACTAACAAACATCACTCATGAGTTTGTACGATTTACCATATCCACGAAGTGGTGTTAAATTTTTTTCATATCCACATGAATTGAATGGTTATAATGATTAAAAAAATAATTTTATATGATACACGTGCCATAATTATTATTCTATAATAGTATTATCATATCTACCTTCTTACCCTACAACAAGTTAAAAATTATAACGTTGTTTGTGTGTATGAGTGTAATTCCACCTCCAAGAAGCGATTTGATCCATTTTCCATCTATTACATTGAATGATTATTGAAAATATGTATTAAAATAATTTATAAGATCATTATATAATTATTAAAACTTTTTATTTTATGGAAATGTGATTGAGATTTTGGGGCTGAAACTACGGAATCGAAATCTATGACAAAAAGTGAAACAATTAACAACAAAAAATAGGAAATTTAAAAAATAATTGATTAATGGGTTTTTAAATGTTTTAATGGTTTCATATATTATTATATAATTATTTATATGATTATATTATATAATTATAGTAATCATAAATTTAATATACATGATGATAAAAGTAGTTACAATGACTATAAAACTTGAGGTAAGTATTATTTTATAATCTTATTATTATTTGGGATTGTTTTTGTTTAAATTTCCATTTAGGAAATCATATGATATTTATATATTAAACCAAATATATTTTTTTAGTCTTATTATTAAATTTTTTTTGTCTTTCTTTCATTTTACACATTTATGTACTCAATAGACTAAGAGGTTTTTTTTGGGAAAATGACATTGTTTTCCATTCCGCCATGAATTTTTTTTCATCCATGAAAATATTTTCTTTAAAAGGTTTGATTTTTTTAAATTATCAAATTATTTTTAAAATTCATTTTCAATAATTTTTTACTTTTTAAAAAAATATTTCAATAAAATATTTTTCTCATTTGTTGAATAAGGTATTTTTTTTAATTTTTACAAAAAATGTTAAAGGAATCATTTTTTTTACAAACATGACACTAATTAAAAATTCATCCATAATAATAAAAAATTTAATTTAAGATCCTATTAAAAGTTTCAATGGATCTATTTCCCATAAAAATCATTAATATTTGGGATATTTTATTTTTATTAATTTGTGATTTCAAAATTAAATGTTTATTTTCCTCATAAATAATACATCTATTTTTTTTGAAGTATATTTATCTATTTAAAAATTATTTGTTGAATGTTATTCTTTAATGGGTTTGTACAAATTTTTTCCCATTACCTATATTAATCAGGTTAGCTAAAGATTTTGTTCATTTTTTTGGGATATTATTAACTCTTCATGTGATATTTTTTAATATGAATGTATAAATTGATTATGTTTCACCCATTTCATATGTTTCACGAATTGGAATAATTAATTTATATGTGGGACCTATTATAATCACTCAATGAATCGACATTTATAACGAGGAAAAGTATATTGGCTAATAGAATACAATTTACCTGTTTACAAGGTTTTCTTAGAATAAGGGCTTGATGGAGAGAGTATGATGTCTATAACTATGAATTCAATCACTATTTAACAAAATTTATTTATCCATGTGATTATTCATTTTTTTCTATTTTACATGAATTTATTCCCCTTTTATGGTATTAGTTTTGAAATATATGATTATTATTTATCTCAACCAAATAATACATGTTTTTTTTACAATATAATAGGTTATCCTATATTCTTTCAAATTATTGGAATTATAACTCTCCCTTTAAAATGATTTACTTTATATGGGATAAAATATACGGACTTATGAATGAAATACAATATTTGATAAATGAAATTATAATTTTAAAACATGTATTGTTAGATGATATTTCATGTTTTAAAAGGTAACATGAGAAAATAGTATTTGTATAGTCTTCTAAGAATACTAAACTATTTGTTCTATTGGGATATATTCCCTTGTAAATTTTTCCAATATAGTAAAATAACTATAGGCTCCAAGCTACTATATTAGGGATGTTACAAATGTGATGGGATTATGACATTATCAAAAATATTTTGGGATAAATTTATTATAATACCACCCTTTTTTTAGTATATGTTTTGTTAGAATTTTTTTGATGAATAATGCATTCGTATTTTATATTCAGAAAATTTAAAATTATTTATATTTTTTATGTTAAATATGATAAATTATGTTAATGAAATAATATCCAATTAAGATTATTTGATTTTGTTAAAATAATTACTGTATAGATATCTTTAGTGGATAAAAATTGATTCAAAAATTAATTTTAATTTTGTATATGTTCATTATATTTATAGGAATTTTATAGGAAATATATTAGTATATTTTTATAAAATGGTCTACTTCTTAGTATGGAGACAAATTGTCACATCTAGTAAGGGCACGGGGATTGAACCCATAGCTGAAGTGAAACACGGGCGTTGAACATACCACTGGACTATGTGATGTCTTAGTTAGTATGAAATTTTTTAATACAAGTGATTTTGTGGAAAACTATTTTGTTGATTTTTTGAAGAATGTTATGCGATCAAATATTTTTAAGTTTTTTATTGATTAATGATATTTCAATATCTGTTTTTTTATGTTGATGTATATATAATCTTTTGGTTTAACATAAATGCGATTTTAGGAATAATGATCTTATGTTTTTGATGTCTAATATTGAAGGAATGAGAGAAAAATTATGTTTTAAACATTTATTAATTTTGAGGTTGTTTATGTCATTTGGGAATTATGGTTATTTATTTACAAGATGGTCAATGTTAATACTTTTGTTTAATTGTTAAATGTTTCATATTAGTGTCTTATTTCCCCAAATTAATTTTATTAATTCTTTGAATGATCAAACTTTTTGATAACCTTCTTAATAAAAATATGATGAAAATATTGTTATTATTTATTTATTATGTGATATATTATAATTTTATATTATTTCTTTGAGGAAAAAAGTCACCATGAATTCCTGTTGTTTAGAGAAAATTATTAGATTATAGTATCAATTGATTAAATGATAAAATTATAATTTTCAACAAAGTAAATTTCTTTATGTTTTAGCATACATGGTAAATTAATTAATAAAGTCTAGGAAAAGGATCTTGAAATAAAAAATTCATCAAATTACCTTAATTTCGGATGAATTTATGGCCTCTTAACCCATCCATGATATATTTTTTTTTTATTAAATTTTCTATGACCATGTTCTCTATTTCTCATTAATAGTTCTTATACATTAGCTTTCCACTCCTTGGTTATAATTTAACTTCCCAATGAGTTATCTTTATTTATTAACACAATTATTTGGTATTTCATATTCCCTTTTTCCTTCGAACTTCCCATTTTTAAAATAAGATTTATTATCTTGATGTTAGTTGTCAGTTTACCAAAAAGATATATTAAAATAATGAACCTGTTAAGGATAATATAATAGTATGAGGATACAATTTGATTATAACAGGAATAGTGTAACAAATTTATATTCTAGAATATAATTCTCTCTAAATAAAATTAATTTCTTTGATAGCTTATGTGACATGAAAGATCGAGTATAAACATATCGTGATATACTATTAAAATATAATTATTTATAGGTTACTATTATAATCTAGATATAAAATTAGATATTTTAATAAGAATAAAAACATTATTAAAAATATATACATTTTTTAAATAATTAAAATAAATTTAATAGTGTGTAATTAATTACTACTCAATTTTTAGTAGTCATTTTATTCTAAAAAGATAGGTTTTCTTCAAAACTATATTTTATTCAAATATGATTATTATTTCTTTATTATGTGAATATAAAAATTAATGTAAGGGACTATTTAATATATTATTTTGTTAAAGTTACATATTTTCCAAGTCATGATATAAAAATAATCATTGGGTTATTTATTAATTTTTTAGAAAACATTTATATTTCATTAAATAGTGAGAAATATATATATTTTTTGAAAAACATTCATTTATTTTAATTTCAAAAGACTGAAAATATTTAAAATTTGATACAAAATTTATATGAGTCTCCATTAAATACAAATAATCTAATTAATTATGTAGGAATAAACATTATACTTGATCATATGTTAAAAAACACCATTAGTCTTAGAAATTTAATTTTTTAAAACCATTTAAAATCTTTATTTGTAGGATTATTATAAGAAATAATTATATATATATAAATATTTAATTTTTAAAAATGGGTTTCATATTTATAATCATCTTAATTAATATTATTTAATATGGTCAATGTATGTTTTAGTAATAATGAATAGTAAAATTAGTGCAAATTATCAAAATAGTAACAGGGTAAATCTGGTTAATGTTCCTTAAAACTAAGTGATAATGCCATCAATTATCACAAAAAAATCATACGGGTTAATTTTTATCAAACCATTTCACATTATTATAAATATTTAATTATTTAGATGAAACTTTTCCATGAAAATTATGAGGTAATATTTTTAGTAATGCAAAATACAAAATGTCACCCTCTTGTTTCTAAATTTCTCATATATGTTCACAGTAGGATTAAGAAATTTTCAATAAATATTAATGTTTATTTTTAGAATACTAATATTATTTTCATAATAGGTATTTTTCTATTTTTTAACTACAGAATTACATTGAATTATTATAAAACACCGATGAAGTATATAGTCTAATAATTGAAAATATATAAATGTAATGAAAAATTATAAATAATTAATTTTTTTACAATTATGGTCTAAAAAAATTTTATATATGAAAATAAAATATTTTAGAAGTTTATAATGTTTATATTCTAATTCCATAACTATTTATATGCCTTTAATGTTAATCTAAATAAATAGTTCAAAAAATAAAATTAATGATATTTTATAATAAAAATTATTTTATTAAAAAAATTACGATTTATAAAAATTTCATCAATTAGATATTATTTTTTATATGGTTAAAATTATCATCAATTTCTAATTAATTTTTTATTCATCTTCTATGGAAACATGTGTATCACATAAATTGTCAAGAACATTGATTCTCTAATAATTATCAAAATGGTTAACATGGAGGCAAAACAAAATAACAAGGATTAAAATTTCCTGAAAACCTAATTAAATATTAATTTGATGCATTTATTTCAACATTAAAATTTTCAATTTATAATATAAGTCAATTATGATGTATATTGTAATGGACCAGACCTCTCCAGTCCATTACATTTTGAAAATGCATTGTTAGAGGTGTTCTGGGAGGTTAAGGTGACTTGATGTGTTTTTGGGTCGACTTTTAAGGAAAACTAAAGGGTTATATCTTTCACACGGGAGGCACACGTTTTGTCTAAAGCGTGCCGCCAAACCATGCGATGTTGGTCCTGAAGGTAGTGGCTAAAACACGGTTAGCACACAGTTTGTCTAACCATCAGGACTAACCATGCGAGGAGTGTTTGACAAGGTTGTAGAGACCACACAGTTAGCGCAGGGTTTGTCTAACCGTGCAAGCAAACCATGCGGGCACTTAAATTAGATCCTAAAATTTTGGATCTCAACTGTTTCACTTTTAACATGCCCGTTTAAGCTCTTAAGCAGCCATAACTCAAGTTTAACCTTCCTTTAAGGTATGATAACCTCTTCCAAGTGTTTTTGAGGCAATCTGAAGGCTTCTCTTGGCGAATCGAAGCTTATTTCTTGAGGTATGTGATCATTCTTGGTTGGTTTCAAAGATCTACTTAGAACTACTCCTCCTCTTCTCTCTGTTTCTTAGAGCTTTGCCCGTCATGGATAGTTCTATGTGTATGGATGTCAAATATGATGAGCTTTGGTCTTGATCTTTCTTCGAGGATAGATCTATGGCGGGATTTTTGGAGAATCGACCCAGGTTTCTCGAGCGTTCTTCGACCGTTGTGGTTTTTGTCAAAAACCATAGAGGTAGGGGATTCATTGCTTCTCTTTCTTTATGTACAACTGTATTGTTAACATGTTGAATCCCCTTGGATGACAAATGGAATTAAAATAATAAATATTTTTAACTGGATAAAGAAATTGTATCGATCATATTATATTGCCTCTTGTTTTTCTAGATAGTGTGATATCTATGCTTGCTTTGATTAACTATTTTTCTTTATGGAAATTGGTAAATAACATAAACCGGGACTAATTGATATTTGTTTGGCTAAAGATAAAGAGGAATGTGAATGAATATGGTTCTTGTTGTAATTTGATGTAAATCAAATTGGCATAGTAAGCATGTATAATCATTTGTGATAGCGTACTGGTTATGTTACCAATTTTGGAACCAACTGATTATAAATCTGTTAATTCAAGATGGTTTAAGGATTTGATTATTTGAAAATTCTTTGAAGGGTCTTGAGTTACCCTCTTGATTTTTAAAGGGCCAAGATCCCAATTGATGTGATGTTTTCTTTCTTGTTGCTTGTGTTGTGATTTGATCCTGGATGGTTTTTATGATATGTGGGGGAGTAAAGGTCCTCTTTTTGTGGCAGCGGATGACGCCTACAGTGGTGAGATGCATCGGTTTATGCATGTGGTTGTCGGGGAGGACACCAGGGATGATGGAATGGGTTGGATGTGATTGTTTGATGCTTGTTGTTTCTTTGGTTGATTGTCTGTATACTTTTCCCCACTGCTCAAGGGTGCTGGTCTTGCTTAACGTTCTCTCAAAATAGGCGAAGACGCGTGGGTTATGCCATGTGATTTCCGTGTTTAGTTTCTCAAGGGGGAATGGGTCTATGCTCTTACTATAGGCGGCAAAGACTCGACGGGTAGTGCATCTACTCACCGTGTTGAGCCCCCTTGTGTTTAGTAGCATAGAATGATTTTCTAGAATACCTAGGAGTATGGGAATTTCATTCTGTAATGAATAATTTAAAAAATGGTGTTAACCCTTTGGGTCGATGTTTGCTGGAAAATAATGATGAGGTTGTAATTTTGATGGAACAATTGACTTGGGTATGATGATAATGAAATTTAATGTGAACTTTTTCATGGTAATTTAATGTTCAAAGATTTAATTAACGTACAATGGAATTGATAAAAAATGGAATGATATAATCTAATAAATCCCTTTAAATGGTTGTGTGTTTATAGGATACCAAGTATTAGAAGTAGCAGCCCGGAGTCTGAGAGACATTAGCTGAATTGCGTGTAAGACTAGGTTATTGCCATAGTGTGGTTGAGAGTTATAATATACTGAGTACTTTATGTGTTTCTATACTCTACTCCACCGCTTTAGTAAGGGAAACTTAAACCCCTAGGATTCTAAGCCCTGGGGGGGTGTTTTTTCCAACATTCTGGTGGGAGGATGAATGGCTTACTACCCCCTTTCGCCCTGCTCTATTCTCATGGTAGATACTTGTGTCGTTATGCACATCGGTTAGTTATCCCCATATATGTATGTAGAGGGCTATAATGGCTTGTGTTTATTCACACACATATATTATAGATATAGAATACTTTGGAATACTATAGGTGTAATGTGTATAGGTTGTGATGGCTTTAGGATCCTTACTTGGAGTATGGGCTGTAATGGATTAAGGTATAATACTCGACGTATGATACACGTTATGTGAGTTGTGGTGGCTCCCGAAAACTGCTTGGTTACTTTTGGTTATGAGGATGGTGTGGTGCTTCGCCCAGGTGTCTGCGGGCCAGCCTTTGTGGTGCACGAGGTGCAGATTGTGGTGCTTCGGCCAGGGGTCTGTGGGAAAGCCTTTTTGGATAGAGATGCTTAGGACGTGCGATATTGGGGAAATTCTACAAACCAATGAGTAATTAGTAGCATTGTAACCTTGATATTCTTTACAATAATCTATATTCTTGTATGCATTACATAGTGAGAGTATCCATGGTGAGGTTGGGAACTTAGTATACCTATTTAGGTGACAAGTTACTTTCACTTGTTGTTCACTATGCTTTAGCATGCACTCTTTAATTTTGTATGAGAGGCTTTGGGGAGGATCTTACTGAGTATACTACTATACTCACTTTATGAATATATAAACTATTTTCAGGTCACTTGGATCTGGTTGGAGATCAAGCTGGTTTCTACCAGTTTGTGGTTGCAGGAGCTTTTTGGGCTTGTGGTTGCTGATATTTTACATTCTTCTTGGTACTTGGAGTTTTCCACGTTTTTTATTTTACTTTTTCTTGACATTTCATATGTGTACTTTGGTTTCTTTTATATTTCTTGTTCTGAGTTGGTGTTTTCTGGTGTTTATCTTATCTCTCTCTTCATCATGTGTTCTCTTAGAGGTTAATGCCTCCCATTTGTGCGTTACTATACCATCGGTGCTAGTCACCAACCCTGGGCCTACTGGATGTGGGAATGGGGGGTCATTATCTCCCTCCTCACATTGCCGGCCCCGGAGGGGTACACTTTGTGGGGAGGGGGTCGTGACAGAGTGGTATCAATGGGAGGTTGAGGGATAGGATGGAGTTAGGAGTTAGGCACAGGTGAGGTTGCATGGGTTGGTAGGGAAACATTGTCATTCATTTTTATAAAGTGATGTAAAAACTGGAGAAAAGATGAGACATAAGATTTTTAGGGCCACCTATGATCTGATGTATGTACCTTTTTGATTTCAATGGCTACTAAGCAAGGTGATACTAGTTGCAGGGTAGAGACCTAGGAAAATATCATGCATCATTCTTCGTTGTGCCTGTGATTGAAAGGGTATAACTTGGGATATATTAACCTAAAATGAATACATGAAAATAATTAATTAATTAATGTCGAGTCTCCCATAATATAGGTTTAAGAGCTCTAATGTCTTGTTATTTTATAGGTATGCCTCCAGGTCGACATCCTTGTTAGGTTTGCAAAGAAAATGTCCAGCAGGCTATTCTAGAAGATCACCATAGGGTAGAGGTTGACGATGACGACACTTTGAAGAAGACACTCTGAGAGTTTTAGTTCCCATGTCTACAGAAGTACGAGGGATCGGTTTCAGATGCAATCACAAATGACTGGTTGGAGGAGGTTGAGATAGACCTCAGTTCGATCCGTTCTTGGAGGGAGCACGTGGTGTCCTTAGCTATGACGATGCTGCGTAGAGTAGCAAGGCAGTGGTGGTTCTTGTACCTCGGGGACCGTGAGGAGTTAGCGATCTCATAGGAGGAGTTCCGAGACAAGTTTAGAGTCATGTTCCTTTCTTTGACTACAAAGGTATCCAGTCTCTAGGAACTTCTTTCCCTTCGACAGGGGGGATCCACTGTTTGAGAGTTTGGAATCTATTTCAGGAACCTATTACAATATGCTTTGAACCTGTTACCAGATGAGGAGGCCAGGGCGATGCATTTCGAGAGGCTTTGCATCTAGAGATCCAGCACCATGTAACCCTATTTATGTTGATGTCATATGTTGGGGTGCTGGAGTGGGAATAGGTTGTTGAGAGTAATTTTTCTAGGATAGGATCATTACAAGAGTTGGATCGTCTTGATCCCTCACGAATCAAGGTTGTGGTCTGGGGTTCCTGGTTTTCAGGGTAGAAGAGTTTTCGTTCAGCCGGGGCTGGTCCCAGCCCTTAAAATCTCATTTCTCCAGAGGTAGAAACTCTCAAGACTATTCCAAGGGATTAGGTGGTTGTTTTCCTTGTGGTGGTCGTTTCCATCAGCAGCGGGAGTTCTCGACCGTTCAGAGCAATCATCGTGCACCAGGCGTTACACTCAAGGTTCCTCTATTGAGGCAGTTCCAGCCGAGGTTGCAGTATCCAGTTGCACCAGCTTTAGATCAGCAGAGGGTATATGGGGCGGGCAGAGGACATCCCCATGATTCTCCCTATCCTCATAGAGTAGAGCGCGACTGTGGTGGTGGTCGTCGTCAGGGTTAGAGAGGCTATGGAAGAGTTCGTGGTCATCTTCATGATCTCTCATAGCCAGATCCAGGTGAGCCAGACATCGTTCGAGGAACCCATTTCTTTTTTTCTACCTTAATGTATTCCTTCTTTGATTCAAGAGAGAAACACTCCTTCATATCACCCACCATTGTACATGCTTTGGGACATGAGGTATAGAGTCTTCCAGTTCCCTTGGCATCGACTCCGCCAGTCAGAGGTCAAGTTGACTTGTTTAAAGTATGTCGAGACTGTGAGATAGTGTTGGGGAAACACTGGTCTTGGGGATATTTCCTATTTTTACAAATAAAACCATATGATGTCATCCTCGACATGGATTGGTTGTATTCGCTACAGGATATCATGGATTGTTTTAGGAAGAAGGTCATTTTCTTTGGTGCGGATGGAGAACAAGTTGTGTTTTTTGGTGAGCAAGATCCTCAGATGGGTCATAGGCACATTCCATCCTTATCATCCATGATGGTTGAGATGATGATGTGTTCATCATAGGTTCAGAATTTGGCATTTCCTAATGTCATATAGGGGTACACTGATGTATTTCCAGAATAGGTTGTAGCATTTTCCCTTCGATGAGAGAATGAGTTTGGGATCGATCTACAGCCACGAGCGTCTCCTATTATTATGTCTCCATATAGGGTAGAACCTTATGAGTTCTGATAGATGCATATACAACTTGATGGTCTGTTACAGTGCGGTTTTGTTCGGCGAAGTGTGTCACCATGGGGTGCACCAGTTTTGTTCGTGAAGTACTCTGACGGGAGTTTGCAGTTGTGTGTCAATTATCATCTCTTAAACAAAGTAAAAATAAAGAATTCCTATCTTCTTCCACAGAGTTATGGCTTATTTGATCAACTGAAGGGTGCAAGTTGGTTCTCAAAGATTGACTTGCCGTCAAGATATTGTCATATGTGTGTGAAGGATGAGGATATTCCAAAGACTTTATTCCGTTATTGTTATGGTAATTATGAGTTCATTGTAATTCCATTTGGCATGAAGAAAGGTCTAGCTATATTAATGGGATTGGGTAATGCTCTGTTCCATGAGTTCCGGGACATGTTCATGGTAGTTTTCATCGACGACAACCTTGTGTACTCCACATCTGAAGAGAAGCATGTAGAGCATCTGCAAACCGTTTTAGGAGATGTTTTTCGATAGTGGTTATTTGGGAAGTTTTCGAAGTGTGATATTTGGACTTTAGAAGTCTGTTTCTTGGGACATGTTGTGTCCCAATATGGAGTTGTTGTGGATCCATTGAAGATATAAGTAGTTGTGTCTTGGGCAGCCCCCAAGACTGTATCAGATGTGCGAAGTTTCCTCGGTCTCATAGGCTACTATAGGAGGTTTGTAGCCAATTTCTCATGAGTTGTAACTCCTCTGACATCTTTTCAAGGAATGACCATGCATTCATATGTACTAATTAGTTTCAGGGATCTTTTGATTATCTAAAGGATATGTTAGAAAATGTCCTGTCCTTTGTCTTCCAGCTGAGGGAGTATAGTTTGATGTTTTCTACAGTGATTCACATCTGGGGTTAGGTTGTGTTCTCATGTAGCAGAATTCAGTTGTTTCCTATGGGTCATAGAAGTTGCGTCCCCATGAATGCAATCATGCCACCCATGATCTTGAGTTGGTAGTTGTGGTTCTTGATATGAAGTTGTGGAGACATTACCTTAATGGTGAGTGCTTTGTGGTTTTCACTGATCATAAGTGTTTGAGGTATGTTTTCTCCCAATGTGACCTGAACTCACGACAATGTAGATGGATAGAGTTCTTATAGGAATACGACTTCGAAATATCATATACGCCTGGAAAAGGGACTGTTGTAGCTGATGTGCTGAGACGAAAGCCACGTAGTGATGCTGTGAATCAATCCCATGATTCCTGGAGAGTAATGGAAGAACTGTCAGCATTACATTTTGATATGGGAGAAGTTGGGGGTATATGATATCTTTTTCAGATGACGGTACAATCATCCCTGATGCAGAATGTGGAAGAGTCCCTGTTGAGAGATCTAGAGGTGGAAGTATGGAGAGACCAAGTTTGTTGGGGTGAGGCCCCTGATTGTTGGACTGAAGATGAACAACACCATGTGTTGTATCATGGAAATATTTTTTCCCTTTTTTGATGTGATAGATGGTTCTCCGAGAGTTCCATAGTTCACCATTAGCAGTACGCCCTAGTGTGAAAAAGATGTACCGATCCTTGAGGAGTCAGTTTTGGTGGCCTGGGTTGAAGCGTGCGGTTGCAGAGTGTGTGTCTCGATGTTTAGTCTGCCATATGGTTATGGCTAAACACCGTGTTCCACGCGATCTTCTCCAGCCATTAGAGATTCCTCAGTGGAAGTGGGAGGATATCTCAATGGTCTTTGTTACCGCTTTACCTCATGCTCCGGGAGGAAATGATGCTATTTGGGTGGTAGTGGATCATTTAACAAAATCATCCCACTTCATAGCGATCAAGGAGTTGATCTCAATGGATATTTTGTCGAGGAAGTATCTAGAAGAGGTGGTGAGACTTCATGGAGTCCATAGGACGATCATTTTTGATCGAGATCCTCATTTTACCTCCAGACTGTGGAGGGGTCTCTAACATGCTTTCGGTTCTGAACTATTCCTTAGCACTGCTTTTCATCCTCAAACGGATGGTCAGATCGAGCGAACCATCCAGACTCTTGAAGACATGTTACGCTCTTGTGTTATTGATTTCAGAGGTTCATTGATGAGGCACTTACCCTTGGTGGGGTTTACTTACAATAATAGCATTCATTCTACCATTGGTATGGTGCCATTTGAAACCTTGTATGGTCAGCCTTGCTATTCTCTGTTGTGCATGATAGGGGTTGGAGAGTCAGTAGTTCTCGGACCAGAACTAGTGCAGAATACAACAGAGATGGTTCAGGTGATTCGTGAGAGGATGAAGACAACACTGGATCATCAGAAAGCATATGTCAATCAAAAAAGGTTCCCATTAGAGTATAATGTTGGGGATCATGTGTTTCTAAAGGTGACTCCCCTTCATGTGCAGTGAAGGTTTGGCCATGGAATAAAGCATTCTCCCTAGTTTGTTGGGCCTTTTGATGTGTTAGCTATTATTGGAGATGTGGAATATCGAGTAGCACTTCCCACATAGATGAGTTGGATACATGATGTTTTCTATGTATCATAGCTCCGTCGTAATCATTGTGACGACTCTGACATCATCTATTGGGGAGAGATCGATGTTGATGATGATGAAACCTTTGAGGAGGGACCGGTGGAGATCCAAGACCTCAAGGAGAAAGTGTTTCATGGGCGTTCTATTCCTTTAGTTTGTGTCTTGTGGAGACACGGTGGCTTGGAGAAGAGTACCTGGGAACGTGAGTCACAAATACGTGCTCAGTACCCACAATTGATTGAGGTTTTAATCTCTTCATGTATCGTTGTAGCTTATGTGGTTATGAAACATTCATTTTTATGAGATGGCTCCCTTTGTTTCTTTTGTGGCTTTCTCTCTTTTGAGAGCTATATTGAAGGGTGGTTGTTTAGACCCTGTTTCGTTTTCACTTTAGGTGGGTTTTGGATTCTCGAGGATGAGAATGTTTTGAGAGGTATCTGATGTAATTCCCCAGACCTCTCCAGTCCATTACATTTTGAAAATTCGGTGTTAGAAGTGTTCTGGGAGGTTAAGGGGACTTGGGGTGCGTTTTTGTGGACTTTTATGGAAAACTAAAGGGAAATATCATTCGCACGAGAGGAGAATACTTTTCCTAAACCGGGCATCCAAACCGTGCGAGGTTGGTCCTGGAGGTAGTGTCTAAAACATGGTTAGTGCACGGTTTGTCTAACTGTGCGGCTTAACCGTGCGAGGAGTGTTTGATGAGGCAGTAGAGACCGCATGGTTAGCACACGGTTTTTCTATCCATGCGAGCAAACCATGCCTGCATTTAAATTAGATCCTAAAATTGTGAATCTCATCCTTTTCACGTCTAACATGCCTATTTAAGATCTTAAGAAGCCACAAATCTGGTTTAACCTTCCTTGAAGGTAGGATAACCCCTCCCAAAATTTTTTGGGGCGATTTGAAGGATTCTCTTTATAGCATCCTGCCTTTTTATCACTTAAACTTTCATTACATTTTACAAAACCGAGGATCTTTAAGGTTTAGTGTCTTGGAAACCAGGAACTTAAAACATGAAAACATAAAACATTCTTCTTAAACACTTTAAAGGCTTCTCCTCATGTTCATCCTAGGTTCATTACTGCATCACATTACCTGGGGACATACATCAAAAGAAAGGGTGAGCAGAAGGCCCAGTAAGGGAAACAACAGAAACATTTTACATGTGAACTAGAGATACTTCAATAAGGTCGTGAAAATAACTTTAAGGCATGAAAATGAAACCATGAAGCATATCATAATAAAAATAACATTTTTCATAACTTGAAGATGTGGCTACAACAATTAATATTCACAATCATTTCGTTTCACCAAGGTCCATCCCCAAGGTCTCGTTAAAAATTACCAAGGTTATTTACCATGGTGTCGTTAAAAATGGTCATCTCTAGAGATTAAGTCTTTACCCAATGCATTGGAGCGCTATCAGGGCGCACCCTTAAATTTTCCTTTATTATCATGTGAGCCACATATATCATCATCAAACATTTCATAAATAACCCATATAGCATAAAATAAATGGGTTTCATTTCATAATCATAACGTTTTAAAAACTGCTTTAAAGACATGATCTTTATGTAACTTTAAACCCACGAAAAGGGAAAACAGGTATCATGTATGTAAATCCCAGAATTTAAAATAGAACATTTTTGTATATATGTGAATAACACTGTAGAAATAAGAGCTTTGATTATTTACTTAATAACATGATGTAATTTTGAGAAAAAGAGAGAGGCATTTTGAGACGAAAATTCTACAGCACAACGGCTACATTACAAGGTTTTAAAAAATGTTGAAAAGGGAGGGGACATGGGTAAAACAATGATAAATGACCCATAAAACAGTATAGGGACAGAATATAAGCGATTTAAGAACATTGTAATGAAATTTGAAAATATACCATATGAAATGAAGAACATGAAATGAAGAAAAAAATAAGATTTCTCTTATGAAAATTCGGCAGCCTAACAACATTACGTAAACTTCAACCAAAAATGAATTGATGATGTCAAATAGGGTCTATCATCATATGAACATAAACGATCAGTATGATAGATATAGAGATAATACCCCAAAATAAGAAAAAGGAACTTGCAAGACATGACATGGAATTAGAACTTTGAAAAGGAGAAGGGTGAAAGAATCCCTTAAAAATTCGACAGCCTAACGGCGTCACTTAAACTTCAAAAAAAATGAATTGATGAGATCAAATAGGGTCTCTCATCATATGAACATAAGAGTCCAGTATGATAGATATAGAGATCATACCCCAACATAACAAAAAGGAACTGGAAAGAATTGACATGAAAGTAGAACGTCAAAACGAGAAGGGTGAAGAACCACTTAAAAATTCGGCAGCCTAACGACGCCACTTAAAACTTCAAAAAACTGAATTGAAGAGATCAAATGGGGTCTCTCATCATATGATCATAAAATATAAGTATTATAAATTTAGAGATCATAACCCAACATAATAAAAAGGAACGTGAAATACTTTACATGATAATAGATCTTGAAAAATGAGATGGGAGAAAGAATCTGTTACAAAAATTTCGGCAGCCTAACGACGCCACTTAAAACATCATAAAACAAAATAATGAGATTAAGAGGGGATATATAATTATGTGAACATGAAAAGGGAAGTAATAGGAGTATAAAAGAACACCCTTTAACATAATAACATGGAGCATAAAAGAAATTACATAAAAGAGATTTCTTGAAAAGAAAGAGAGAGATTAGATCCCTTACCTTAAAACGTAACTCTTAAAACTCAAAGGTTGGGACCTTGGAGGCTTGAGGTAACCTTGGGAGGAATCCTTGGGAGGTAATGAGACCATAACTTAGTTGGGGGAGAGTGGGGAGTCGAAATGGATGAGAGGATGGCTTGTTATTTATAGGGAAAGTGAGGGGACAAGGCATTAATGGCCAAGGGACACCTCAAAAGTGGTTTTCTCAAAACCATGTGCTCTCCCAAGATATTTCACATGAAGTTAGGCCACATGGGGCCCCCATACAATAATTCATCACCTTTGGTCTACCATCCCTTAAAATATCTCATGATATCATTATGACACAGTTATGATGTCATTAAACATACCGAAACCCTAAAACTGTATTTTTACTATTCACTGAAAATTCAACTTTCTCAGAAAAATCCCAAAATTTCACCTTAATAAAATATCAATGATCTGATTTCAAAAATGAACTCCATTTTATAAAAATAATTTTCTAAATATTTTTAATTTATTTCTTAAATAAATACACTATTCACCGAAAATTCATTTTTTCAGAAAAAACCCCAAAAATTACCGTAACATAATATCGGTGCTCTGAGTTCAAAAATGAAATCAATTTTATAAAAATAATTTTTTAAATATTTTTAATTTATATTTTAATTAAAAAAACTATTCACTTGAAAAAACTAATACTTGAATAATAATTTATGAAACCGTTATTTAACCATTTTATTGAATCACATTACTTAATCAAGGTGCCTAGATTATTTTAATACTTTCTTTAAGTTAGATTACTAATACATTTGGACACATTACTAATCCAAATCATAAAATCACTTTTCATAATTTACTATTCATAAAAAATCATGTTGATCTTATTAGACTCTAAATTTCGTATTGAACATAATTGTAGAAGACCATTTTTGGAAAATCATTACACATTTTTAATTATTTAAGGTTTACATAAACATTTTTAAAATATCCATTTTCTAAAATTCCTCAAAAATATGCATACTATATTTATCCGGTCATTTAAAAATTCATAAACTTCATCATAAGAAGAAATCCCAATTTTTATTTAAAACAAAGGATTACACAAGGCAGTTACGGTCTCCTTACATAGCCCCTTATCACACCAGCATAGGACCTAAGTGTAAGGTGTGCTAAGGTGAGAGAATCCGAGGGAGGCTCGGCCAACATCGCACGAGTAGTAATTTCTATCAGTTTGAACTTCTCATGAAGGCGATCCCGTTCTAGCTTCACACGATGAAGTTGAGCTTGGGTTTGGTCCAAAGCAAAGCCCAGTGGTGCTACGTCCTTCCCAAGTTCTGTTAGATGGGCTTCGATCGGTCCAAGACTACTGGGTGAGGCCATCGAATTTTCGTTCTATATTAATTAACCAAGATTAGTTGTATTTAGAGACAATAATCAAAACGTTTAGTTTCCAACGGTCATATTGACCAATGGTCATATAACAGTGAAAACCCATCGGTCTCATTTTAATTATAATCATGTAATCAAATGAAACATTTTTTTAAGTATAAAAAATAAAATAACACATAAAATTAGGAAATAATATTTATTCAAAATTTCGGGTCGTTACAATCTTCCCCCCTTAAAAAATTGTGTCCTCGCAATTTTTAAAAATTGGATTTTGAAATTTCATTGAATGTACCACATCAGAAAAGGAGTCGGTGAAACTATTACTTTAAAAGAAAGAAAGGGAAGTACAAAGGTCACCCGAGTTAACCCACACTAGGATTCCATGTAGGAAAACATGGACATGGTGGAGAAAACAAAGGTTCAAGTTCTAAGGTAGAGTGATAGAAAACATGATTAGGAGAAAGTTAACCATTAGAAAATCCCAAACTTATGATGTGTGTAAACGGTCTTTGATTACCTAGTAGGAAACTTAAACCAACAATGTTTTTGTTTTACGTTCCTTTAATTTTGAGGAATTCATTAACAACATAAAACAAAAACATAAGAAAATATACCTATCTTCATGTAGAGTTTCATCTTTTAATAAGTTTTTACCCAAAACTAATCTTTTCTCTGAACTATGAGCATTCAAAACTACTTGGTCTCATCAAAACACAAGAATCATCTTCTAGAGAATCACATAATCCACAAAAGATTAACTATCTATTTCTTATATCATTAAACATTATCCCAAAAACAGAAAGGGTAAGGTAAAACAACTCTTCAAAAGGAAATAATCCCATAGGAATGGAAACTACTTTTAAATCTTCAAATTTCTATGGTACTACCCAAATTTCATCATAGGCCATTCCATAAATAACGATCTTTAAAATTCCTCAAAATAAACCAAACTAAGATTGTAACCCAAATACAAGAATGATTTGATAACATAGTCTTCCAAAATAAACTTCATTGTTCATCTCCAAACAACATCAACCAAACCTAACATCTTATAACAAAAGTAGCTAACCTAAACATATTTTCCCCAAGATAGGTTAATCATTTCCATAAGTAACCTATATTACCATAAGTTCACCTTAAATTCATCGATTCTTAAAAATATAAGTCATCCTTACTCCACAATGAAAATACCGTAGTAATCTATTTACCTCAATCATATAGGGTCCCCAAAATAGTGAAAATCTTCCAAAATAATAATCATCTTTTAATCCCCTAATCATCTTTGTCATATTAATATGGAAATCATAGCATTTCCTGTCACTTTGGATGTTGGGACATGTTCTTCCATTTCCCGCCATTAACTAAGAAAATAAACTATAATTAGGGGCTTAAATACTTAGCCAATAACCATGAAAAGAAACTTAAAGCATATAAGGATAACTTGTAGAAGAAAAGTATACCCTATCTTGTGATCCCCTAGGTTCCCATCTAGGTTATCCATGATCATATATTCTTATGTGAATCTTTATTTTATTTTATCTTTGTTCCTTTAACAATGGTTCATACTAAGCTTATGAATTTACCAAAGCATATCCCCCGGGAGTGTCGTAACCAAGAGTGCAGAAAGGCCCGTTGTCATGTACCGGTTCCCGTTCGAGTCTAGCTCAAAGCGGTGTTTTTAGGTTTTACCCCCAAGTACATCTATGCCAGATCCACCTCTACCTGCTCGTATCCAGAGAGGGATGTATTTGCTTGGAAACCCCTTACTCAATACTCACCAAAATACCAGGAAGATTTCCTATATTTAAACTTTTGTATAGGGTTCTTCCTAGATTACTCATATCCTATTTTCCACAACTAACTAAACAATCCTTTGATACCAACTATAGAATCCCTCCTTTTTATCACTTAAACTTTCATTACATTTTTCAAAACCGAGGATCTTTAAGGTTTTGTGTCTTGGAAACCAGGAACTTAAAACATGAAAACATAAAACATTCTTCTTAAACACTTGAAAGGCTTCTCCTCATATTCATCCTAGGTCCATTACTGCATCACATTACCTAGGGACATAAATCAAAAGAAAGGGTGAGCAGAAGGCCCAGTAAGGGAAACAACAGAAACATTTTACATGTGAACTAGAGATACTTCAATAAGGTCGTGAAAATAACTTTAAGGCATGAAAATGAAACCATGAAGCATATCATAATAAAAATAACATTTTTCATAACATGAAGATGTGGCTACAACATTTAATATTGAAAATTGTTTCGTTTCACCAAGGTCCATCCCCAAGGTGTCGTTAAAAATTACCAAGCTTATTCACCAAGGCGTCGTTAAAAATGGTCATCTCTAGAGATTAAGTCTTTACCCAATGCATTGGAGCGCTATCAAGGTGCACCCTTAAATTTGAATTTATTATCATGTGATACACATATATCATCATCAAAAATTTCATAAATAACCAGTATAGCATAAAATAAATGGGTTTCATTTCATAATCATAACATTTTAAAAACTGCTTTAAAGACATGATCTTTACGTTACTTTAAACCCACAGAATGGGAAAGCAGGTATCATGTATGTAAATCCCAGAATTTAAAATAGAACATTTTTGTATATATGTTAATAAACCTGTAGAAATAAGATATTTGAGTATTTACTTAATAACATGAAATAATTTTGAGAAAAAGAGAGAGGCATTTTGAGACGAAAATTCTGCAGCACAACGGCTACGTTACAAGGTTTAAGAAAACGTTTAAAAGAGAGGGGACATGGGCCAAACAATGATAAATGACCCATAAAACATTATAGGGACAGAATATAAGGGATTTAATAACATGGTAATGGAATTTGAAAATATACAATATGAAATGAAGAACATGAAAGGAAGAAAAAAATAAGAATTCTCTTATGAAAATTCGGCAGCCTAACAGCATTACGTAAACATCAACCAAAAATGAATTGATGATGTCAAATAGGGTCTCTAATCATAAGAACATAAAAGATCAGTATTATAGATATAGATATCATACCCCAACATAATAAAAAGTAACTTGTAAGACTTGACATGGAATTAGAACTTTGAAAAGGAGAAGGGTGATAGAATCCCTTAAAAATTCGGCAGCCTAACGGCGTCACTTAAACTTCAACAAAAATGAATTGATGAGATCAAATAGGGTCTCTCATCATATGAACACAAGAGTCCAGTATGATAGATATAGTGATCATACCCCAACATACCAAAAAGGAACTTGAAAGAATTGACATGAAAGTAGAACTTCAAAACGAGAAGGGTGAAGAACCACTTAACAATTCGGCAGCCTAACGACACCACTTAAAACATCAAAAAACTGAATTGAAGAGATAAAATGGGGTCTCTCAGAATATGATCATAAAAGATAAGTATTATAAATTTAGAGATCATACCCCAACATAATAAAAAGGAACTTGAAATACTTTACATGATAATAGATCTTGAAAAATGAGAAGGGAGAAAGAATCTGTTACAAAAATTTCGGTAGCCTAACGACGCCACATAAAACTTCATAAAACGAAATAATGAGAGTAAGAGGGGATCTCTCATTATGTGAACATGAAAAGGGAAGTAAGAGGAGTATAAAATTACACCCTTTAACATTATAACATGGATCATAAAAGAAATTACATAAAAGAGATTTCTTGAAAAGAAAGAGAGAGATCAGATCCCTTACCTAAAAACGTAACTCTTAAAACTCAAAGGTTGGGACCTTGGGGGCTTGTGGGAACCTTAGAGGACTCCTTAGGAGGTAATGAGACCAGACCGTCGTTGGGGGAGAGTGGGGAGTTGAAATGGATGAGAGGATGGCTTGGTATTTATAGGGAAAGTGAGGGGACAAGGCATTAATGGCCAAGGGACACCTCAAAAGAGGTTTTCTCAAAACCATGTGCTCTCCCAAGATATTTCCCATGAAGTTAGGCCACATGGGGCCCCCCATACAATAATTCATCACCTTTGGTCGACCATCCCTTAAAATATCTCATGATATCATTATGACACAGTTATGATGTCACTAAACATACCGAAACCCTAAAACTGTATTTTTACTATTCACTAAAAATTCAACTTTCTCAGAAAGAACCCAAAATTTCACCTTAATCAAATATCAATGCTCTGATTTCAAAAATGAACACCATTTTATAAAAATAATTTTATAAATATTTTTAATTTATTTTTTAAATAAATACACTATTCACCGAAAATTCATTTTTTCAGAAAAAACCCAAAAATTACCATAACATAATATCGGTTCTCTTAGTTCAAAAATGAAATCAATTTTATAAAAATAATTTTTTAAATATTTTTAATTTAATTTTTAATTAAAAAAAACTATTCACTTGAAAAAACTAATACTTGAATAATAATTTATGAAACCGTTATTTAACCATTTTATTGAATCACATTACTTAATCTAGGTGCCTAGATTATTTTAATACTTTTTTTAAGTGAGATTACTAATCCATTTGGACACATTAATAATCCTAATCATAAAATCACTATTCATAATTTACTATTCATAAAAAATCAAGTTGATCTTATTAGACTCTAAATTTCGTACTGAACGTAATTGTAGAAGACCATTTTTGGAAAATCATTACACATTTTTAATTATTTAAGGTTTACATAAACATTTTTAAAATATCCATTTTCTAAAATTCATCAAAAATATGCATACTATACGTATCCGGTCATTTGAAAATTCATAAACTTCATTATAAGAAGAAATCCCAATTTTTATTTAAAACAAAGGATTACACAAGGCAGTTACGGTCTCCTTACATAGCCCCTTATCACACCAGCATATGACCTAAGTGTAAGGTGTGCTATGGTGAGAGAATCCGAGGGAGGCTCAGCCAACATCGTACGAGTAGTAATTTCTATCAGTTTGAACTTCTCGCGAAGGTGATCCCGTTCTAGCTTCACACGATGAGGTTCAGCTTGGGTTTGGTCCAGAGCAAAGCCCAATGGTGCTACCTCTTTCCCAAGTTCTGTTAGATGGGCTTCGATCGGTCCAAGACTACTGGGTGAGGCCATCGAATCTTCTTTCTATATTAATTAACCATGATTACTTGTATTAAGAGACAATAATCAAAACGTTTAGTTTCCAACGGTCATATTGACCAATGGTCATATAACAGTCAAAACCCATCAGTATCATTTTAATTATAATCATGTAATAAAATGAAACATTTTTGTTGAGTATAAAAAATAAAATAACACATAAAATTAGGAAACAATATTTATTCAAAATTTCGGGTCGTTACACTCTTAGTGAATCAAACCTGGTTTCTTGAGGTATGTGATTGTTCTTGGTTGGTTTCTTAGATCTACATAGATCTACTCCTCCTCTTCTCTCAATTTCATAGATCTACTCCCGTCATGGGTAGATCTATGTGTGTGGATGTAACATATGATGAGCTTTTTTCTTGACCTTACTAGGAGGAGAGATCTAAGGCGTGGTTATGTAGAATCGACCTGGTTTTCTTGATCATTCTTCGTCCGTCTTGGTTTTCATGAAAAACCT
>CAUJRU010000594.1:349060-450223 GCA_963277665.1 Viscum album
CTCGTATAGCAAGGAAATGAACAGATTTAGTCAAGCGATCAACAATAACACAGATTTCATTGTTAGCTCAAGGTGTCTTCGAAAATCCCACAATGAAGACCATGGATATATTCTCCCATTTCCACTCTGGCACTGGTAAAGGCTGAAGCATCCCTCTTGGTAACTTCCACTCTTCTTTAACCTGTTGAAAAGTCAAACACTTCAGAGTAAAATCAGAAATGTCTCTTTTCATTCCGTCCCACCAGTAATACTCCCGAATATCTCTATACATCTTAGTACTGCCCAGATGAACTGAAAACGGAGAACTATGAGCTTCACATAACAACTCTCTCTTCATCTCTGAATCACAAGGAACACACAATCTCTTCCCAATTCTCAAAACAAAATAATTATCAATGTTGAATTCAGGCAACATACCCTTATGAACCATCTCTACCCTTTTCTGCAACTCACTGTCTTGATTCTATGCTTGCTTAATTCTGTCTGATAGAGAAGATTTCACTGATACCTGAAACAAAACAGAATAATATCCTGCACCAACAACATCTATGCCAAATTTCATCAAATCCTTAACCAAAGGATCATGTTCCAAAAGCAACATCGTTAATGAAGCATTACTTTTTCGACTCAAAGCATCACCCACTTTATTTTTTTCCCGGATGGTAATGAATTGTAAAATCATAATCCGTGATTAATTACACCCATCTCCTCTGTCTCATGTTCAGTTATTTATGAGTGAATAAATACTTTAATCTTTTGTGATCGGTATATATTTAACAGTTTACTCCATACAAATGATGCCTCCATATTTTTAAAGAAAAAACAATAGCAATTGATTCAAAATCATGTGTAGGGTAATTTACCTCATTAGTTTTCAATAGACGTGAAGAATAAGCAATTACCTGATCATTCTGCATTAGGACACAACCATGTCCCTTCAATGAAGCATCACTGTAGATAACAAACTCAGCATTCCAGGAAGGTAGTGCCAAAACTGGATCATTCACCAATCTTCTTTTCAATTCCTAAAAATAATCATCACATTATTTTATCCAGATAAACTGAACACCCTTCCGAGTTAGCTTAGTCATTGGAATAGATAACCGTGAAAAATTTCTAACAAACCTTCATTAATAGCCTTCCAAACCAAGGAAGCTACGAATCTCAGTTACATTTGTGGGTCTTGGCCATTGTTCAACAACCTTTGTTTTTGCAGGATCAACATTTATCCCATCTTTGGAAACAATGTGACCAATGAATGAAATTTTTTGCAACCAAAACTTACAATATCTGAATTTCCCATACAATTTATATTCTTTTAAGGTTTGAAAAATAACCCATAAATGTCTCTCATGTTCCGCTTTACTTTTAGAAAACACCAAAATATCATCAATGAAAACAACCACAAACTTATCCAAGAACTAATGGAAAATTCTATTCATAAGGTCCATGTATACAGCAGGTGCATTGGTTGGTGCAAAAGGCATTACTAAAAATTCAAAATGGCCATATCTTGTACGAAACGTGGTCTTTGAAATATCTACTTCCTTTGCCTTCAACTAATGGTACCCCGATCTCAGGTGAATCTATGAAAAAAACTGATCTCCCTGGAGCTGATCAAACAAATCCTCGATATGAGGCAAAGGATATTTGTTCTTAATAGTGAGGTTATTCAAGGCTCTATAATCAATGAAAAGTCTCATTGAACTATCTTTCTTTTTAATAAATAAAACAGGAGAACCCCATGGTGATGTGATAGGTCGAATGAAACCTTTCTCTAATAAATCTTGAAATTGCTCCTTCAACTCTAAAAGTTCAGTTTGAGCCATTCGATATGGGGGTTTTGAAATTGGCATAGCTTCAGGAACTAAGTCAACGGTAAATTCAACTTCCCAATACAGTATTATTCCAGGAAACTTATCAGAAAAAACATCAAGAAACTCATCTACCACAGGTACATCATTAATTTGAACAATTCCCTTTTTTTCAACGGTATGTGCAAGGTAACATTCATCTCCATCTTTTACAAGTTTCTCGGCCTCTTGATATGTTATAAATAGTAAGGGTTCATTCTTGTACACAAACTTAAAGTATTTCTGAAATGAAACTTATTTAGCTCTACAGTCAATCTTAGCATGGTAAATAGAGAGCCAATCCATACCCAGGATAACATCAAACTCTATTTGAGGTAAAACAATAAGGTTTGAAAGTATGTTATTTCAACGGTTAAGGATAGGAAGACTCTTATAAAAAAATTTTGCCTCAACATTTACCCCAGTTGTTTTTACCACAAGTTCAGGAGTCTTTTCTTGATATGGTATTCCCATTTTACTAGAAAAGTTTTCAGACATGAATGAATGTGTAGACCCCGAATCAAACAACACACTGGCATAATCTGAAAAAACAAAGTACCTGATACCACTTCATTAGATGGCCCGACATCTGATGAAGTAGTTCCAAAGGATTTCACCACCCCTTTCGGATTTTAGTCTAACTTCTTCCCATCACTCGAGCTCTTTGTCGGACACTCGTTTGCATAGTGACTCATCTCATTGCACTTAAAATATTTCACTAACTATAAGTCAAATTTTGTCTTACCATCACCCTGATCTTTTTCAGTGCAATCATGAGCCTTATGTATCATCTTATCACATCAGTAGCACTTTACATAATTCAAAAGACATTCCCCAGCATGCCTTTTACCACATTTATCACAAACTGGAATCTTAGTTTTCTTACCGTCAGACCTTTTTGAATAATTCTTTCCTTTCTCTTGACACCTCGGTCTCTTCTTCTGCTGGTTGTTATAGAACACTTGATCATTGGAAAACTCCATTTCAACCTTCTCAACACATTGAAAAAGATTTACATAACTCTTGAACTCGCGAGAAGAAAAATCTCTTCGGTATTTTGGCTTTAATCTTGAGTAAAAACGATTGATTTTACCATCAAGGTCTCGGATAAAATTTGAATCATACCTTGCCAATATAGGGAACATTTCTTCATAGGCAGCCACTGAGTCCTCCTCTTGCCTCAATTCTAGGAATTGTTTTTCCATCCTAAGTCGAACAACCTTTGGAAAATAAATCTCAAGAAACATACCTTGGAATTCTCCCAGTCCAGAGCTTCAATCTCATCAGTGTCCTTGATATTTTTAACCCTCACCCACCACTGATATTCTTCACCCTCCAAACGGTAAATAGAAAGACTAACCTTTTGATTTTCTGAACACCCCATGACATATAAAATCATCTCCAGTGCTTTAATCAACCATTCAGCTATCACAGGGTTAGATGATCCTCCGAATGACGGGGGATGTTGCCTCATGAAATGTTCCACCACTGACATGTTCCTCTGCGGTTGATCAGGCTGATCTCATGCATGGATACCACCACGATTTATCGCTTGATTCAACTACACCATTACTGTAACAAATGTTCAGTTCCAATTCGGACCATCTCAGGATGCTGATTCGGAAGTTTATTTCCTCATGTATGCCTTCCTAGCACTACTTCCCTATTTCCTCTACGGAAAACCATTCTGAACAAACATTACATAGATGAAACAACATGGTAATCGTCAAATGCTATATCATTTCAATTTGTCCATAAAAATTTATTTCTGGATAATCATTTAATATAATTCTAACTCCTAAACGTATCTAAATCAACCTCTAATACCAACTATAATTCCCGAGCTTTAAACCTTACTTAATCTTGCGTTATTACAAGATTACACATTGAGGATCTTATCAGGTTTAGATTTTAGAGAATTAGATCATAAATCTTGCATTACATTCCACATTTAAACAAAGTGGTTATATAAAAGATAGTATTCATTTTTTACCCATCCACGAAAACATATTTAAAACAAAACATGGATTCTTTCATGAAACTTCCTTGACCCTATCATCACATCATGTACCTTTCCCTTGACCTGTGAAAAACATTTCAAAAACTGGGGAAGAGCATAAAAAGCTCAGTAAGGGATATAAATGTATGAAATGAAAACATTAGTCCATGTATGAAATCATACTATACTCATAAAACATAAGAATTTTAAAATACCTCAGCAAATCATGAATAAATCATAGAAATCGTTAGACATAATGGAAACTTGAGGCATTCATAACATTCTTACGTAGGGATTAACCCTCATGGTTACGTTTGGAATACCCATCATAGTATATTCCCTAAATCTCTTAGGAGAAACTTTAATGTTTAATCCCTTGGCATTACCCAATGCATTGGAGATCTATATCAGGCTCACTCTCCCTTAGTTTATCATGGAACCATCCATCTACATAACAATTCCCAATAACCATAACATAATCGTATCACATAAAACATGCATATAGGAAACATAACACTTCCACATTTCAATAACAAGATATCAATAACACATCGATATAATAAAAACATTATCAAACCCATTTTCAATACCAAAATAATAGAAAAGTAAAACATGGTATTTATTTTTCATTTAAAAAAAGTTAAGGCTTATATAGGAAGCTGAAACTCAAATAATGGTCACGGCGGCGGAGAAGTCGTTGTCGCCGCATACGTATGAAAAAAAACATTCCCTTTTATCATTTAGTAAATGATTCATATAAAAATGATTCCTTTTGATTAAACGTAAAATTCAACGAGGTTTATACACCGTATAAAATAAAGTTGTGTATAAAACAAAATATTCCTCAATGAAAGGATATTGAGATGATGTCCCTTACCTCAGGTCTGACTTGACTCGATCGTTCTTTAACGTCCTGAATAATAAACTTGAGTTAATTTATACTAGCCTATGAACCTTTTTCAAGTTCATTATTCATTTTATATCACTTATTACTATGTAATTAACACTATGTAATTATTTAAGTTAACAATGGTCGTTTTGTCGATCGTTGGTACATAAGTCAAAAATAAACACTTTATAATTACAAGTTGTTCATGTGGTAAAATATCCAATATATCCAGAATTATATTCATGATTTAGATATCATATATTTCATATATATCTAGTATATACATTCATTTACTATATTACATAACATTTATAGTTAAAAAATGAAATGCACCGTCCATGGAGACGGTAAGTCGTACGTACGCATGAACGCTACTTTCATTTCTATTTCATATTTTATGGAATGGAATCACAATGATATAAAGGTATATTATAATTCCAGTATAATATCATATATAATATCATTAATTCCATCCTTTATACTTCCCACATATGGCATTAACGAATCAAATCACTTTGAGGGGGCGATAGTCCGCACTTCCTAAAATAAAGATATCGCGCTTACCCATAATGGATGCCATAAAGGTATGTGATAAATGAAAATTTCAGAAGATTAAAAAAAAATATACATATTATATATCATATATAAATATGGTCACATCTTAATGACCACCTTTTATGGTGTTAAAATAATATTGAACAATCATCGTTTCGTGAGGAAGATATTCGCCATCCACGGAAACAGTATGTTCTTTAACCATTAGATGTAGGTGTGTGTAAGTGTAGCTCAAATAATTATTATAAAAACATACTAATATATTGAACATACTGGTTTTGTTACCAAATAAATTAATAAAAAGAGTTTATGGGGTTGTAGAAGAAAAAAAACAAAAGAACATTAGAGAAGACTTTACCTTTAAATCGCGTAACTCCTCTTGGTTTGTACCAAAAGGGTTTCTTGAAGAGATTTCTGCCTAAGGTATGGATTCTAGTATGAATAGAGGGATTTGGATAGATAAAATTATCAGAACTTGTCCCAACCAATGGATTGATAAGTGTGTGTGAAGATGTATAGGTGGGGGGCTTTTACAAGAGGAGAGGAGGGGCACTCTTGGAATGTTATAAAATGTTACTTTATATTGAATGTGTTTTGGATTTAAAAGGTCCCACATTGATATATTTCGAGGATAAGGTGATAAGGGTTCGAAATACACTCATCCAATAGGTCTTTGACTAGTGTATGTATTATATTTTATATTATAGTTTCATTTTATTTAAATCGTTCATTAATGAGGTAATCGCTACATCATCATTATGTCAGAAATAATTTAATTTATTTAATGTCTGAAAATTATAAAAAAAAATTCTATGATTTAGGAAAAAAAATTATTTCTAATGAATATTTATAGTCTAATATATCATTTATGTAGACAAAATTAATAATGTTTTACTCAGGTGATACATTCTTTGTTATATTTAACTTTCTTTAAGAATAAAAAGATAAAAAGTCATTATCACCCAAAAGTGATTCCATGGGGTCCCAAAATTTGGCACAAGGCATACCATGGTCAGCCATGACACAAACAGTAGAATTTGGACACATTTTGGGGTTATTTTTTATTTTTATAATATTATTTAATTATCCTTAACTACCCGATTACTAATTAATCGAGATAATTAAAGATAATTACCGTCATTACTATTCATAATGTCCAAAAACAAAAGTGTGTTAATTATATAATTTGTACCTTATGATTCCAAATATGGAATTCATTTTACTAAATTCCAAACATAGAAATTGAAATAATTAATTTAAAAATAATTCTCGTTGTCAAAATGAATAGCCGGTTTTTTTTGAAACAATATCTATGGAAATTTTGGCACTTGTTAATGCCCAATTCCAAAGTGAAATTAATTATAATGACCACCATTGGATTAAATGGTTAAAATATATTCTAATTACACTTTAATACCAATTAAAAAAGATAATATAAGAATATAATTAAATTAGATGAAAAATAAATTTTGATGTAAAATTCAGTATTTTTCACTATTCATTAAAAAATGAACATCGTCAGAAAAATACCAAAAATTTACCCAAGGCAAATTTCAATGTCCCAATAATAAAAATATATTTATTTTGACAAATAAGCGTATAAAATTGTCAAAAGATATATTTAAAAATTGTTCTCCATCAAAAGGAGGTTAAACAATCTTTTTAAAATATTAGTGTATTCCATGCTTAAGATTGGATTTATTCTCATTTTAAGCCTCTAAAAACTATCTAATACATAAATAGACATTTATAAGAATTTATTATTATTCATTACTTAATTGGGATATTACAATAATTACTTTAATTCTTCTTAAAATTAAAAAAAATGTTTCATTAGTATTATGGTATTTTATTATAATTATGTTATAGACATTGACCACCATTCCCTTTTCTATTTTGGGAAATAAAACTATTATTTGTGCATTGTGGAGATTGGCGCAACAATGTTCCAAAATGTTTCATTTTCCTTCAACTCATTACAAGGATGGTAATAATAGAAATTTCGATATAAAAGTATAAAAAAAATTTAATACTTTATTTTATTAAATAATAATTATTATTTTTAATGTTCCCCGTTCTATGGAAAATTGATGTAGTCATCCATGCATATGTGTAGACTATCTCCTCCATAGAACAATTTTTTTATATTTTTTTCATCACTGCCTCACATAGAATTCAATATATCTTCTAATAATGAATAAATATTATCTTTACTAAATTTTTAATCTTTTGTAAAGACATATTGGAAAAGCAATTAATAATATGTGCAAAAAACAATTTTCGTAAATTAAACCATTCAAAAAGCACTCTGAGAAGAGAAATTATTTATTTATACCATGATATAACTTTTTATTGTTTAAATTATTCTTATATTTCATAGCAATTTTGATACATCAAACAAATAAACAGTAAAAAATATTATCATTCTTCTGTTTTAATGATATTACAAAAATCTATAAAATATTCAATTAATCATGGTATGTCTATTTTTGAGTATTTTTAATCACCAACATTAACAATGTTATAAAATTATATCATGTATTTTTATAGGAATTTAAATAACTGAAAAAAATTTAAAAATAAGTAAAAAATATTTTTGATAATGATAAAATGAAATATTTAATTCATTAGTTAATAAAACAAACTTTATTCACTAAGATTCATCTAAACATGATCTACTCTAATTTCATATCTACGGAACAAAAAACCTATAATATAATGAAATTATAAAATTATAAAAATATTATAAAGAATAAATTTAAGTACCTCTTATTATTTTCTAATAACTAAATTTTAGATAAAAGTAAATAAAAAACTCTATTATAAATCTAAATTAAAAAAATTAAAATTACCTATATTTGATATTAAAAAAAGATAATATCTAAGTATAAATTATATAGAGAATGATTACAAATGAATACTAAAAATATAAAAATATATTAGTATGGTGATATATTAATCAATTAACATTTTCATTTTTCTGATATATGCTGTTAAAGTGCATTAAAGGAATTCAATAAAATCATTAAGGGGTTATTTATCTAAAATTTCAATTCCTTTAGATATTTTTATATTATACAACATGTCACCTCTTGTATAGAGTACATACTATCCATTTTTAAAAAATATCTTAATTTCATCACTAGTTATTATATTTAATGTTCTATATGAAATTATACCCATATATTTATTTTTATCAAAAAATTTACATTTCATGGGATTTAGTATCTCAATCAGGTTACTTTATTCATGTTTCTACTTATTTAGTTGTTTCCATGGAATTAAGGATTTTTGGTAACTCATCTTTCATTCATTAAGATACTCTCATTCTATTAAACATATTTTATATAAATTGGTTACATTCCCCCAATAATTATTTTATTTGGTATTCTGTCTTTTTTTTGGGAGTACATTTCTACCACATAAACCATTTTCCATGTATTCTTTACTTGTTGGGATATGTTTCCCATTACTGATATTGGTAATCAAAATCTCTTACATTGAGTTATAAATTTATATATTGAATGTTTTTATTCTGTTATTAGGGTCTCTATCCCTAATAATTTTTTTTAGGATATTTTCTAATCATATTTTTGTAAATGAATTCATAACACTAAGAAGGATTTATTACCATTCTTTATAATGTAGTTTTTAGCAGTGTTAATTTTAATGAATTATAATGGTTCCTTTCATTTCCAAATATTTAATATTTGGTCCTAAATTTTAAATAGAATGCATTATATCATTTTCTAGTTTCCAATATTAGAGAATATATTTAAGAGTAAATTCATTCAAAATATGACAATTTACTGCTTCAAAATTTATTTTTAAAACAGAAAATTTTGATTATATTTTATTTCAATGCTAAAAATATTTTTGAAAATATATTTTTAGATTGCAGCTGTATTTTCCTATTTATATTAAAAAGGATTTACTTTAATGGGATTTATGTTAAATTATTTATTTTCTTTAAAGTATATAGATTTATGGTTTTTGGGATTGAGCTTGCGTTATGAAAAAAATTCAATTGTTGATCCCATCTGGTGTGATACTATTCAATGGATTATTTTCCAATGATTTCATTAATTTTTTTAATCATCCTTATAAATTTCCATTGTTAAATTATTTTTATTTTATTATTAAACTGTTAAACATCTTTGTCCAGATGACTTATGTTATGTTCATTTATATCAAATATTCTATACATTACTATTTTTTTATTCTTATTTATACATTTTTTATAACCAAGAGTTTTATTCAATTACCTTTCCTATGGGAATACTTGGATTTCCATTAATTTTATTAATGTTTTTCGAAATATATACCTTAAATGTATTAATTACGGTATATTTTTGAATTAACAATATATTTTTGATCATTTATTTTTTGGTTTTGGGAAGATTACATTGAAATCAAGTTCATTTATTAATTAAGGAACTGCTGAATATTCTTATATTAGTTATTCTAAAATAAATGTTTTTTTGTTATTTCAGAAATTTAATGACACTTATTTAACTATCCACCTTCATTAATTGAATGGATTTTTATTATGTTAACCATTTTACTAACATGAAGAAAATTATTGATGTTTTGGATTTTTTTATAATAGAGTTATTGATTAGAAATTTTTAATATGTAATGTTTACTCACTATATTAGATGATGAATGTGTTAAAATTAAAAAAGTTCGTTTAGGGACCTTAAATTATATTTACCATAATTACATAAGTATGTTTCATGTGGCATATATGTCTTTGTATTTTTATGCATTACTACATAGAATAAGACATGTCCTGAATATAAGGCCATGAAGGTAGAATAATGTTTTCTCTGATCATAAATTATTGGGGAAATTAATTTAATTAGTTATCCAAAAATATGAATTTAATAAATATTTTACTAGTTATTTTTATAAATTTTTTTATTTAACTTCCAATCATTCTATGAATATGTATTTATCTTAGTTTTGATTGATTATTGTAACATCCCAAGTAATTAATGAATAATAGATATTTTTTTCTATGTCTATTAATGAATTAGATAGTGTTTTAGAGGATTAAAATGAAAATAAATCCAATCTTAAGCATGGAATACACAAATATTTTTAAAAGATTGTTTTACTGCCTTTTAATGGAAAACCATTTTTAAAGCTATATTTTGACAATTTTATAAGCTATGTTGTCAAAATAAACTTATTCTTTATGATTGGGACGTCAAAATTTACTTTGTGTGAATTTTTGGTATTTTTCAGACAATGTTCATTTTTCAATGAATAGTGAAAATTACTGCATTTTACATCAAAACTGCTTCTTAATCTAATTTATTTATATGATTAGATTATCTTTTGAATTGGTCTTAATGTGTAATTATAATATATTTTTACCGTTTAATCCAATGGTGGTCATTGGAATCAATTTCACTTTGAAATTGGACTTAAACTACTGTCAATCTTTTGATACTTATTATTGCATAAAAACACGCTATTTTTTCTGACAGCAGGAAGTAATTATTACATTAATTAATGTGACTTATATGTTTTGAATTTTGTAAAATAGACTTCATTTTTGAATTCAGAATATAAAATATATCTCAGGGTGAATTTTTGTTAATTTTTTGAAAAACATCAATTTTTGATGAATAGTGAAACCACTAAGTGGTACTTATAAAAACTGATTTTCCGTTTAAATGAAATTTTTTCATTAGTGTGTTTTGATTTTAAAAAATCCGACATACATGGTTGTCATTAAGAAGTAAAATGTGGATCAATGAGATTCAAATAATTTTTTGGTGAATAGTAACTTATTAAGTTTTTAATCGCGATTAGAGGTAATTAGTGTAATTTAAGGTAAAAATGATATTATAAAAATATAAAAACACCATGACACTTGTCCTAACCCTATTGGTTGTGTCATGGCCGACCAAGAAAACCCATGGGTCGATTTAGGGGACCCCATGGAGCCACATGGGTGAGATAATGACGTTAATACCTTTTTTTTAAATAAAGGTGAAAATGACACTAACATAAATTATTTTACTAAAACAATTTTTAGAAGGGGATATACTAATCATATATTTGCCTATAAATATTAATTAGAAATATAAAAAGATTTCCTACATCATAGTATTTTTTTATAATTTTTAGACATTAAATAAATTAAATTATTTATGACATCATGATGATGCAGCGATGACCACATTATTTAACGATTAAAATAAAATGGAAAGATAATGTAATATCTAAGACCTACACTTGTCCAAAATCTATGGGATGGGAATATTTCGAAGACTTATCATCTTATCTTAGAAATATATCAATGTGGGACCTTATAAATTCGAAACACTTTTGAAAATAAAATAATAGTTTCATGATTTCCAAAAGTGCCCCTCCTCTCCTCTTATAAAAGGCCCCCACCTCTACCTCATTTCACACACTCCTAAAGCCTTTGGCTCGGCCATACCCTACCCATTTACTCTCTCCACATCCCTCTCCTCATCCTATAGTATTCCCTTTGGGAATAATCCTTTCAAAGGAGCCTTTTGGCTCAAATCAAAAGGAGTTACACTTTTAAAGATAATTCATTCTCTCATGTTCATTTGTTTTATTTTGCTTCTCCAACACCCTAAACTCTTTTTATTTACTTGTTTTGTAACAACACCAGTATCTTCAATATACTAGGATGTTGTTATAAGATTTATTCGAGCTACACTCTCACACAACTACATCAAATGGTTAAAGAACATACAGTTTCCGTGGATGGCGAAATTCTGCCTCCTGAAACGATGATTGTTCAATACTCATTTAACACCTTCATAGGTGGCCATTATTATGTCACTATGTTTATATATGATATATAATATGTTTATTATTTCCTAAAGCTTATGTATTTTTCATTTATGGCATACCATTATTGTTTCCATTATGGGTAAACACGATATCTTCATTTTAGGAAGTGCGGACTACCGCCCCCTGAAATTGATTTGATTCGTTAATAACATATGTGGGATGTGTAAAGGATAAAGTTAATGATATTATATATGTTATTATACTGGAATTATAATATACCCTTATATCATTATGATTCCATTCCAGAAATACGAAATAGAAATGGAAGTAGCGTTCATGCGTACGTACGCTTACCGTCTCAATGAACGGTGCATTTCATGTCTGACCTCTAAATGTGATGTAATATTATAAATAAATGTATATTATGAATATATATGATATATATGTTATCCAAATCATTAATATCATTATGGATATAATGATCCTTTGACCAAATTAACAACATGTAAGTGTAAGAAGTCAATTTTTGACTTAAGAACCAAATACCGACAAAATGAACATTATTAACTTAAATGATTACATGATGTTCATAACATGGTATAAAAGGAATAATGACCATGAAAAATGTTTTTAAGGAAGTAGATATTAACTCAATTTAATTATTCATGAGATTAAAGAACGGTCGGGTCAAGTCGGATACGAGGTATGGGACTCCGTCTCAATCTCCTTTCATTGAGGCATATTTTATTTTATACAAAAATTTCTTTTATACGGTGTATAAACCCCTTTGACTTTTATGTTTATTCAAAAGGAATATTTTTTATACGAAGTGTTTACTAAATGAGAAATGGGAATGTTTTTGCCGTACATATGCGGCGACAACGACTTCTCTGCCGTCGTGACTGTTATTTGAGTATCAGCTTCCTCTATAAGACATACCTACTTTTTAAAAGAAAAATAAATACCATTTTTTACTTTTATTTTATTTTGGTATTGAAAATGGTTTTCATAATGTTTGTATATCAATGTGTTGTATTTATTTCTTGTGATTCAAAGGTGGGAATGTTATGTTTCCTTTATGCATGTTTTATGTGATATGATTATGTTGAGGTTCTTGGGCATTATTATGAAAACGGGTGGTTTTGTGATAAACTAAGGGCGGGTGAGCCCGATATAGCTCTCCAATGCATTGGGTAATGCAAAGGAGTGAAACGTTATGGTTTCTTCGAAGAGATTTTAGGGAATATACTATTATGTGTATTCCAAATGTAACCAAGAGGGTTACTCCCTACGTAAGAATGATATGAATTCCTCAAGTTACCTTTATGTCTTATGATTTCTATGATTTATTCATGATTTGATGAGGTATGTTAAAGTACTTATGTTTTATGGGTAAAGTATGATCTCATCCTTATGTATATATGTACCCATGTTTCCTTTCCATATTTTTATATCCCTTACTGATCTTTTTATGCTCATCCCAAGTTTTTTTATGAAATGTTTTTCACAGGTCAAGGGAAAGGTACATGATATGATGATAGTGTCAAGGAAGTGTCAAGAATGAATCCATGTTTATATTAAATATGTTTCCATTTATTAGAATGAAGAATACTATCTTTATGTAAGCACTTTGTTTATATGTGGAATGTAATGCAAGTTTTATGATCTAATTCTCTAAAACTCTAAACAATAAAAGATCCTCAATGTGTAATCTTGTAATAGCTCAAGATTAAGTAAGGTTTAAGGCTGGGGCCTTATAGTTGGTATCATAGGTCGGTTTAGATGAATTTAGGAGTTAGAATTTTATTAGATTATTATCCAAAAATATTTTTTTGAAATGATATAGCATTTAAAGATTACCATGTTGCTTCATCTAAGACATGTTTGTTCAGAATGGTTTTCCGCAGAGGAAACTGGGAAGCAGTGCTAGGAAGGCATACAGAAGGAAATAACCTTCCAAATCAGCATCCCGAGATGGTTGGAATTGGAACTGAACAGTTTGTTGCAGTGATGGCACAGTTGACACAGGCTATAAATGGTGGTGGTATCCATGCACGAGATCAGCCAGATCAACCGCAGAGGAACATGTCAGTGGTGGAACATTTCATGAGGCAACATCCCCCATCATTCAGAGGATCATCTGACCCTGTGTTAGCTGAAAGGTGGATTAATGCACTAGAGAAGATTTTCGATGTCATGAGGTGTTCCGACATTCAAAAGTTTAGTCTTGCTATTTACCGTTTGGAGGGTGAAGCAGATCAGTGGTGGTCGATGGTTAAAAATATCAGGGACGCTGATGAGATTGATGCTCTCGACTGGGATGAATTCAAAGGTATGTTTCTTGAAAAGTATTTTCCTAAGGTTGTTCGACTTAGGATGGAGAAACAATTCATGGAATTGAGGCAAGAGGAAGACTCAGTGGCTGCCTATGTAGAAAGGTTTACTCGATTGGCAAGGTATGGTCCAAATTTAATCCGAGACCTTGATAGTAAAATCAATAGTTTTTACTCAAGATTAAATCCAAAATATCGAAGGGAATTGGCTTCTTGTGAGTTTAAAAGTTATGAAAAGCTTGTTCGATGTTCTGAGAAGGTGGAAATAGTGTTTTCCGATGATCAAGTGTTCTATAACAACCAACAGAAGAAGAGACCGAGGTGGCAGGAGAAAGGTAAGAATTCTTCAAAAAAGTCTGATGGTAAGAAAACTACGTTTCCAGTTTGTGATAAATGTGGAAAAAGGCATGCTGGGGAATGTCTTCTGAATTCTGGAAAGTGCTACTGATGTGGTAAGATGGTACATAAGGCTCATGATTGCACTGAAAAGGATCAAGGTGAAGGTAAGACCAAATTTGATTTACAGTTAGTGAAATGTTTTAAGTGAAATGAGATGGGTCACTATGAAAATGAGTGTCCGACAAAGATCTTGAGTGATGGGAAGCAGTTAGACTACAAGCAGAAAGGGGTGGTGAAATCCTTTGCAACTACTTCAGCAGATGTCAGGCCATCAAATGAAGTTGTATCAGGTACTTTTTTTGTTTTGAGGAGTTGAAAAGAAGGTTGGTGAATGCTCCAGTTTTTGCACTACCTTCAAGGAATGGTGAGTTTGTTATATACAGTGATGCTTCATTGAAAGGACTTGGTTGCATACTAATGAAGAATGATCAGGTAATTGCTTATGCTTCACGACAGTTGAAAACTCATGAGGTAAATTACCCAACACGTGATTTGGAATTAGCTGCTGTTGTTTTTGCTTTAAAAATTTGGAGGCATCACTTGTAACAAGTAAAGTGTGAAATATATACCGATCACAAAAGTTTAAAGTATATATTCACTCAGAAAAAATTGAACATGAGACAAAGTAGATGGCTATAATTAATCAAGGATTATGATTGTGCAATTCATTACCATCCGAGAAAAGAAAATAAAGTGGTTGATGCTTTGAATCGAAAAAGTAATGCTTCATTAGCAATGTTGCATTTGGAACGCAATCCTTTGGTTAAGGATTTGATGAACTTTGGCATAGAAGTTGTGGGTGTAAGATGTTCTTCTGTTTTGTTTCAGGTATCAGTGAGATCATCTCTATCAGATAGAATCAAGCAAGCAGAAGAGCAACACAGTGAGTTGCAGAAAAAGGTAGAGCTGGTTCAGAAAGGTAAGTTGCCTGAAATCAACATTTATAATGATTTCATTTTGAGATTTGGGAAGAGATTGTGTGTGCCTTGTGATTCACAGTTTAAGAGAGAGTTGTTATGTGAAGCTCACAGTTCTCCGTTTTCAGTTCATCCTGGAAGTACTAAGATGTACAGAGATCTGCGGGAGTATTACTGGTGGGATGGAATGAAAAGAGATATTGCTGATTTTACGTTGAAGTGTTTGAAATGTCAACAGGTTAAAGCAGAGCGACAGTTACCAAAAGGGATGCTTCAGCCTTTACCAGTGCCAGAGTGGAAATGGGAGAATATATCCATGGGCTTTGATGTGGGATTACCGAAGACATCTTGAGGTATTAATGCAATCTGGGTTATTGTTGATCGCTTGACCAAGTCTGCTCATTTCCTTGCTATACGAGATACTTTCTCTCTTGATCAACTTTCCTGTTTGTATCTTAAAGAGATAGTCAGGTTACATGGAGTTCCTCTCTCCATTGTATCGGATCGTGATCCCAGGATTACTTCTAACTTTTGGAAAGGCCTTCAGAAGTCGATGGGTACTAAATTAATTTTTAGTACAGCTTTTCATCCTCAATCAGATGGGCAGTCAGAACAAACAATTCAGACATTGGAGGATATGCTACGTTCTTGTTCTATGGATTATCAGGGAAGGTGGGACCAACATCTTTCTTTGGTTGAATTTTCATATAATAACAGTTTTCATTACAGTATACAGATGGCACCATTTCAGGCATTATATGGGAAGCGGTGTCGAACTCCAGCTTTCTGGGATAAAGTGGGTGAAAGGAAGTTGATGGGACCAGAATTGGTAGAAGAGATGGCAGAAAAAAGTTCAGCTGATTCAGAAGCACATGAGAACAGCTCAGAGCAGACATAAGAGTTATGCAGATAACTGGAGGAAGGATCTATCTTTCGAGGTAGGTGATCATGTTTTTCTCAAGGTTTCACCATGGAAAAGTGTCATGCGGTTTGGTAAGAAAGGAAAGCTGCGTCCAAGGTTTATTGGACCATATGAAATTCTGGAGAGAGTTGGATCAGTTGCATACCGTGTGTCTTTTCCTCCGATTTTATCTCAGGTTCACAATGTTTTTCACGTTTTGATGTTGAGAAAGTATATGCCAGATCCATCTCATGTTTTGAGTCGAGAGGTAGTTTAGCTGGAAGAGAACCTATCTTATGAGGAACAACCTGTCCAGATTCTTGACCATAGGGAGAAAGTGTTACGGAAAAAGTTGATTAATTAGGTAAAGGTTTTGTGAAAAAACCACATGATGGAAGAGCCAACATGGGAATCTGAAAATGCAATGAGGGATAAGTACCCCCATTTATTCGATAAGTAAATAAATTGCAGGGACGCAATTTTCAAAAGGGGGGAAGGATGTAACATCCCATGTAAGTAATGAATAATAGATATTTTTATCTATGTCTATTAATGAATTAGATAGTGTTTTAAAGGATTAAAATGAAAATAAATCCAATCTTAAGCATGGAATACACTAATATTTTTAAATGATTGTTTTACTTCCTTTTAATGGAAAACCATTTTTAAAGCTATCTTTTGACAATTTTATAAGCTATGTTGTCAAAATAAACTTATTATTTATGATTGGGACGTCAAAATTTACTTTGTGTGACTTTTTGGTATTTTTCAGACAATGTTCATTTTTTAATGAATAGTGAAAAAATACTGCATTTTACATCAAAAATGCTTCTTAATCTAATTTATTTATATGATTAGATTATCTTTTGAATTGGTCTTAATGTGTAATTAGAATATATTTTTACCATTTAATCCAATGGTGGTCATTGGAATCAATTTCACTTTGAAATTGGACTTAATCTAGTGTCAATCTTTTGATACTTATTGTTTCATAAAAACACGCTATTTGCTCTGACAGCGGGAATTAATTATTAAATTAATTAATGTGACTTATATGTTTTGAATTTTTTAAAATATACTTCATTTTTTTATTCAGAATTTCAAATATAGCTTAGGGTGAAATTTTGGTAATTTTCTGAAAAACATCAATTTTTGATGAATAGTGAATCCACTAAGTGGTACTTATAAAAACTGATTTTCCGTTTAAATGAAATTTTTCCATCATTGTGTTTTGAATTTCAAAAATCTGACATACATGGTTGTCATTAAGAAGTAAAATGTGGTTCAATGAGAATAAAATAATTTTTTGGTGAATAGTAACTTATTAGGATTTTAATCGCGATTAGAGGTAATTAGTGTAATTTAAGGTAAAAATGATATTATAAAAATATGAAAACACCATGACACTTGTCCTAACCCTATTCTTTGTGTCATGGCCGACCAAGACATCCCATGGGTCGATTTAGGGGACCCCATGGAGCCACTTGGGTGAGATAATGACTTTAATGCCTTTTTTTAAATAAAGGTGAATATAACACTAACATAAATTGTTTTACTAAAAAAAATTTTATAAGGGGTTATACTAATCATATTTTTGTCTATAAATATTCATTAGAAATAAAAAAAGATTTCTTACATCATATTAGTTTTTTTTATAATTTTTAGACATTAAATAAATTAAATTATTTATGACATCATGATGATGCAGCGATGACCTCATTATTTAACGAATAAAATAAAATGGAAAGATAATGTAATATCTAAGACCTAAACTTGTCCAAAAACTATTGTATGGGAATATTTCTAAGCCTTATCATCTTATCTTCGAAATATTTCAATGTGGGACATTATAAATTAGAAACACTTTTGAAAATAAAATAATAGTTTCATGATTTCCAAAAGTGCCCCTCCTCTCCTCTTATAAAAGGCCCCCACCTCTACCTCATTTCACTCACTCCTCAAGCCTTTGGCTCGGCCATCCCCTACCCATTTACTCTCTCCACATCCCTCTCCTCATCCTATAGGATTCCATTTGGGAATAATCCTTTCAATGGAATCCTTTAGGCTCAAATAAAAAGGAGTTACACTTTTAAAGGTAATTCATTCTCTCATGTTCATTTGTTTTATTTTTCTTCTCCAACCCCCTAATGTCTTTTTATTTACTTCTTTTGTAACAACAACAGTATATTCAATATACTAGGATGTTGTTATAATATTTATTCGAGCTAAACTCTCACACAACTACATCAAATGGTTAAAGAACATACGGTTTCCGTGGATGGTGAAATTCTACCTCTCGAAACGATGATTGTTCAATACTCATTTAACACCTTCAATGGTGGACATTATGATGTCATTATTTTTATATATGATATATAATATGTTTATTCTTTCCTTAAGCTTCTTTATTTTTCATTTATGGCATACCATTATTGTTTGCATTATGGGTAAACACGATATCTTCATTTTAGGAAGTGCGGACTACCGCCCCCTGAAAGTGATTTGATTTGTTAATACCATATGTGAGATGTGTAAAGGATAAAGTTAATGATATTATATATGTTATTATACTATAATTATAATATACTCTTATATCATTATGATTCCATTCCAGAAATATGAAATAGAAATGGAAGTAGCGTTCATGCGTACGTACGGATTACTGTCTCCATGAACGGTGCATTTCATTTCTTATCTCTAATTGTGATGTAATATTATAAATACATTTATATGCTGAATATATATGATATATATGTTATCCAAATCATTAATATCATTCTGGATATAAGGAACCTTCGACCAAATTAACAAAATGTAAGTGTAAGATGTCTATTTTTGACTTAAGAACCAAATACCGACAAAATGAACATTATTAACTTAAATTATTACATGATGTTCATAACAAGGTATAAAAGTAATAATGAACTTTAAAAATGTTCTTAAGAAAGTATAGATTAACTGAAGTTTATTATTCATGAGATTAAAGAACGGTCGGGTCAAGTCGGATACAAGGTATCGGACTTCGTCTCAATCTCCTTTCATTGATGCATATTTTATTTTATACACAACTTTCTTTTAAACGGTGTATAAACCCCTTTGACTTTTATGTTTATTCAAAAGGAATATTTTTTATACGAAGTGTTTACTAAACGACAAAAGGGAATGTTTTTGTCGTACGTATGCGGCGATAACGACTTATCTGCCGTCGTGATCGTTATTTGAGTTTCAGCTTCCTCTATAAGCCATACCTTCTTTTTAAAAGAAAAATAAATACCATGTTTTAATTTTATTTTATTTTGGTATCGAAAATGGTTTTCATAATGTTTGTATATCAATGTGTTGTATTGATATCTAGTGATGGAAAGGTGGGAATGTTATGTTTCCTTTATGCATGTTTTATGTGATATGATTTTGTTGAGGTTCTTGGGCATTATTATGAAAACGGGTGGTTCCGTGATAAACTAAGGGCGGGTGAGCCCGATATAGCTCTCCAATGCATTGGGTAATGCGAAGGAGTGAAACGTTAAGGTTTCTCCGAAGAGATTTTAGGGAATATACTGTGATGGGTATTGTAAACCTAACCAAGAGGGTTACTCCCTACGTAAGAATGATATGAATGCCTCAAGTTACCTTTATGTCTTATGATTTCTATGATTTATTCATGATTTGATGAGGTATGTTAAAGTGCTTATGTTTTATGGGTAAAGTATGATCTCATCCTTATGTATATATGTACCCATGTTTCCTTTCCATATTTGTATATCCCTTACTGAGATTTTTATGCTCATCCCAAGTTTTTTTTGAAATGTTTTTCACAGGTCAAGGGAAAGGTACATGATAGGATGATAGTGTCAAGGAAGTGTCAAGAAAGAATCCATGTTTATTTTAAATATGTTTCCATTGATGGGAATGAAGAATACTATATTTATGTAACCACTTTGTTTATATGTGGAATGTAATGCAAGTTTTACGATCTAAATCTCTAGAACTCTAAACCCGAAAAGATCCTCAATGTGTAATCTTGTAATAACTCAAGATTATGTAATGTTTAAGGCTGATGCCTTATAATTATAAAGGTTTTATGATTACTGGTTTCTATAATAAGATTTATACGTTGATTTCCTCAATTTTTAGTGTGCCATTATTGAGCATTTTATCTTACCTCTTTTAATGTTTCTACTTTCCTATGTTATAAATAACATTATTATATATGATATTACTAGAATTATAAATTTTTTTGTGTTTTAGGTAGATTTTAATGAATTATGATGGATTGATTAGTTTTTTATATTCTGGGAAAAATTCTATTCGTTGAGAATTACATAGGATTTGTTCGTTTATAATTATTCCAAATTATTTAAATAGGAAACCCTAAAATGTATTTGGAATGATTGTAATGAAATAATTTATTTATGTCATGAAATTATTATTTATTTTTGTATTGGAATCTATAGTTGGTTTTGTATATAATATGTAAAGTATGTGTTTCTTGAAATAGATTCAAGATTTCATGCTTGGGGTGACCCAATTGGCAGTAAAGTGTGGGTTAGATAACATTAGAATTATTTTGTAAATATTTGAAAATAATTTGGGTGTTCTAAATGTCATAAGTTGTTTATAAGTTAAGATTATTCATAATTTTAAGGGTATAAATAACACTTTTTGTTAGTTGAGGTGATATTTTAGAAATTAGAATATGATAACATTATTTAAATACCTAATAATAAGTCTAATGTATATTCCCATGTATAAGATAATATCCCAAATATTTGTTAACACAGATATTGTGTGGGTCTCCAAGAAATTTAATCCCTATATAGATATTTATAGTGGTGAAGACTCTAGAGATGATGTAATTAGGGGAAATAAAATTGAAAATTTTGGATTTGGTATGGAATTGATATTAACCTAGTGTAAGAAAAATTTTCTTAATTTTAGTCCTAGGTTTACATTGGGGGGTATATTCATTGGTTAATAAAATTCAATTTGTTAACCATTTTACTGTATTTGAGTTTGATATTAACTAATTAGGTTAGTGAACCTAACTAGAAAATTGGAAAGAACCAACCCAAACCACAAGGTCTATGTTTGGGAGTCTAATGACCTCATGAATTCCACCCTTACATAAAAATATACTTACTAATATCAAGGATATATAGGTCACTATTAGAGAGTATATACCCTCTACATGATATTATTTCACAAATAATAAAAATATAAACAGTAATATATCAATATAAATATGATGTTGGAAGCTATATTTTAGTGTTGTAACGAATTAAGCACAAGTCATATAATGAATAAATAAGATCCAAAGTAGCAAGATAAACTAGTGTATATGTTTAGTGTATAAGTGAATAAAAATATACTATCCTGTGGTTTTTTTCCATGTCTTGACAGAAGATCCATACTTCATGACTGAAATATATCCCATTGGCCCCTTTCCCTTTCAAGGATCCCTTTACATGACATCTTCACGCATATCAAGATTCTCATGTAGGGTGTGAGTAATAAAAATCAGTACAACAGCACAAATGTGTAGATAAAAAAAGTTCACAAGTATAATAGTTATATGTGATGATAAATAGAAAAGTGCACAAAATAATAAAAAATCACGTGTTGAGAACCAATGTGATGACTAAGTCACCATAATATTTGAATGAACCTTGTTGAACTACATGACTTATGGAATATAAAGATATAAAATGTAATCAAGCAATATCTACAAGGCTGGTAAACATTGTGGTCGACATATTGTGAATCATCTACATCACATCCACTAGGCATCATGTGATTCATATTCTCAGCATCACTGGTCATTAAGTGATTGTGATACATAGAATCCAAATAGGCCTTTAGTAAACATGCTGTATAGAATTAGATTTAATTTAAAAAATCCCATGGAAACCATTATGAATCATCATATCCCTAACCTATGCCCATGACATTTTTCACTGTCATTGTATGTCATATTAAATTCCACCATATGTGTAACCATGTCATGACAATCCACATGTTCTAGGAACCTTGAACATTACATTATGAGGAATGATAATACACATTATAGGGTATATAATAAGAATAAATCTTAACATATCAAAATCAATAAAATTGTAGAACCATAAAATTCATTTTATCAACATAATACATGACCAAAAAAATATAAAATCATGTTCTTGGAAAAAAGAATCATAAACAGGTTTCATGGGCTAAAAAAAACCCACATATGATCAAAATGAGGAAATATTAACGAGAATTCAATGAAGAGATCCATGTAAGGTCACATGTGTATAATGGATACCCAAATAGTAAGTAACTTTTAATATGAAGTATATCATTATCGACTTCATGGCTCTTCAAGGGTCCCTCATCCAAGACCGTGTTCGCTCACCGACCAAAACAAAATCACTCACCAAGAACTCCCAGAAATTGTTTCATTTAAAATAAATTGGTTTTATGAGAAATACACAAGTATGAGAAATCCATGGGGTATAAAAACAATTATTCAATGAAGAATAATTAAAATAGTTGAATTCATACATGTTTGAAGAAAGATGAAACTTTCACTCCTAGATACGGATAAAAGGAGAGGTTTCAAAGAGAATTTCACTGAGATTTAGTAGAATGACACCAATCCTTAAGAAGATTACTGACACAACAATGGTTTAATCACCACTCTGGATGACATAAGGAATCATCATCAAAGGTATAATAAAATTAATCCATTATATAAAAGGAGTGAATAGATAAAATTCAATCAAAGAGAGAGAATCATTGAATACCTTCACATAATTGTACAAAAATAGAGTTACTAGTGAATAATGATGATCTACGGCCTTTGATCTATCAAGTATGACACATTATTATACTAATTTAGAAAAAAAAGAAATATAATCAATAAAAATCTCAAAATATTAGAGGGTTTTCCAAAATTCCTCCAATATTACCGAAAAATGTATAAAAAATTAAGGAATGATGTTGATTCTATTAATTAGGGTAATGGATTGACTAATAACCTCAATAATGTCCCAAAAATTGTTCCCATTTTTTTCCCTTGTAGATTTGTTAATATTTGAAAATGCGGGACACATCAAAGTTGGGTATTTAAAAAACCTACTGAAAAAATAGCTTGTACCACATCTAATCATTTTCCATGGTTTTCTTGAACACAAAAAGTCAAAATGGATATACACATAGTGTGTTTCCATCACACAAATAACTTTACCTCCTCCATTCCCTCAAAAATTGTGTTTTGGTGGTTTCCATATCCTTTTATAATTGGCGCCTTATGTGAGCACCATTTTTTGTCCAAGTCCTAGAGAATTGGTTTCCCTTGTCATCTTATACCATGATAAGGCATTAATTTCCCCAAACCCTTGACCACATGATGGGAAATAATTTTTCTTTCCTATATTTCATCAAAACTTGTTAGTGTTAAAACATTTCTACACCAATGGATTTTTTTTCCCTTTCTTCACAAATATCCAATAACAATTCTATTCCTCCACAAGCTACACCAAAATATCAAGGTTCTACCCATGCATGGATCAACTCAAAAAATAAAATGAGAATAATAAAATAATAAATTTCAAAAAAGAAAAAAAATCCATTACTTTAAAATCTCCCCATATAAAGGATTCACATCCTCATGAAGAACTTATAGTGGTCTAGATCAAAAAACACAATACACTGATCTCAAACATATGATTTTATTTCCCACAACTCATCCTAGTTCAGTCCATATTGACATATGATCCAGAAATTTTTTTCCATCATACCTCATAAAGAATTATTATGTTAGTCTATAATATACACAAATAAATTCTATGTATTATATTTCACGGTCTATCTCAACATCCTCATACTTTTTGATATGTGTTTGATTGGGTATGTACATACAGAACTATGACCCAAGAATCAAAATTGTTATGCCTATATATTGTGAAGGAAGATTGAGACTATACACCACTATCCTAATTTATTTATAAATGTAGTAGGGTAAAGAAACTCATATACTTATTTCCTTACATACTTAACCATCAATTGACTAATCGAGTTGTCACACATAGAAAAATTTGGTCACCTATATATAACTCAAAATGTATCCTCCTATGGTCGATCTAATACCTAAATCTACTTCAAGATCTAGTCAACAACTTCAAAAATTGTTGAACCCTCTCAAAGGATCCGTGTATCATAATGCTGAAAACAATTACAACTTCACTAGACTAATAGGAACTGTGTGGTTAATGGGATTTCATACCACAAAAAACATAATAATGATCCATCTAAATTGATTATTGGTCACTATTTTTTTTAATAATCAACCAATCCTATGTGATCATACTAATGTCCCAAAAATTATAGGAAGCAATCTCAAAAAATACCCTCAAATATCTGAATCATACAATAATGATTGTTCATATATAGTGGATTGTATTTTGTGCTCAATCAAAGCTATATGCCTAAGGTCTTAAAAAATATTTTAAAAAAACATGACATAAAAATGCATATCTTTCATATAAAATCATCATAGTAATTCCATGAATGTATACTATCTAATTAATATAAAACATTCCCATATCATATGCTATGTGTGTATCACAAATCAACAAAGAAAGTGTCTAATATTGTTATCTAATCAACTATCATATAGATAATATTTGGACTCCTTATTTCCTTATGTATCCCTATTTAAAATTATGCCATAAAATCCTCACACTTCCACATTGGCACTAGATGTGGTTGAACAAAATCACTAGGATGTTTTTAATCAACCTTAATACTCTAATAGGAATGACATTACAAAACAAAACGAGTAATGTCCCTCTTCAACATGAGCCACCTGAAAAACATTTCGAAGTTATTATAAATCAATGTATCTTTACTATTTACAGAAAATACATAATTGTGGACATCTCTTATTAGATCTTCAAAAATGTGTGATAGATCTATAACTCTTCCGTGAACATAGACCACATCTTCATAGTCCTAGGACCACCTAGGTACCATATTACCTATACACATTTATTCCCACATCACAACACACTTGTAATGAGTCTCTTTTCCATCATTTACCTGATATACTATATAATATTCCACCACCAATTAAGAAAAAATCATTGATCCCTAGTACTCAGGTAAATTCATCCTCTAGTCATCCAAAAAAATAATTAGGTCCCACAATTTCCCTAAATTCCATTAACAATGTTTTTAAGATACTATAATCTTGAGACTTTTATCATCTTCTATGACATTACCATTACCTGTTTTATAGGCCATCTCATTTTTAATCATACGTAGACACTTTACCCTATGATTTTTCCCCATATTTAGGTTTAATTTATTGAAGGTATATTTTTATATGATATTTTAAAACTAGACAAAAAACCTCTCATAAAAGATATATTGTCACCAATTCATTAGATCATAGACCATATCATCATTGAAAAATGCATTAATGGAATAGTTTCGGTCATGGGGTCACAACTAACTTGACCCATAAGATACTATTTACTCCCTCAACATCAAAACTAGACACATACTAACTCTTGATTCATTACGGTACACTATTTCAAATCATTGGATTATAATGAATTACACATGAGATATAGTCAATATCCACTTAATCTACATAAAAAGAATCTTCACACTACTTTAGACACTAAACCATTACTCCATTATTCATCAACATTGTTATTGTCAATAATTAATGGGAAAATTACTATATGAAACATCAATAGTATCTCAAAATACCCATGAAACATATAATATATAACTCATTCTAAGTATGTATCCAGGACATCACTTCCTCAAAATTCCCCAGGTCCACAGATTAAACACTAATATCCACCACATGACCCAATAAGTTAACCTTGAAAACCCAAAAGTTACACTTTTATAGAATATAATTGATCTGATTTTATCTAATTGTACTAAGATCTATCTTGAGATGTTTGAAAAAATCCTATAGAGATGATGAGTAGATGATGATTTTATTAATTAAAACAAAAATTATTGAATATATATATAAATACAGGATCTTGTTAGTGAGATACAATAACATTATAAGTGCATCATCTAGTCCAAATTACATGACCAAGTAATAATTTTGATTATAACTTCTCTGAAACAGTGTCGTTGTGATGTCCAGCTCTCTAATTCAGAACTGGTGATATCATTATGGAATAAAAATATTTTAGATCCCTTAGAAACCCTGAATATTACCTATGTGATCATCGATATGGCGAACATGATATCTTTTTTTTGAAACCATATTCAACTTCTAGACATCTACATTGAGATTAAAACTACTATCATCTTTCTTGCTGAAGAAATATATTCTCTCTATAGTGATGTACTTGAGATGATAAATCCAATCTCCTCTATGTCTTAAAGATATGATGTGATTTCTTTTAACATGTCATGTTTCACATGATACGTGGGTATCAAAATGGGTTGAACACATGGAAAGACCTATTTCTCAATTATAAAACCTATTCATTGGGGATGTTTTGTGATGTTTTATGGGAATACATCATGACTGATATACATAACTTGATGAAAAGATGACATGTTGGCTACTGATCTTCCTGAAAGAGTCACTAATAAAATCAATATTTTGATCAAGATAAGATAACTCATGTTTTGACCATATCAAAATTCTTCTAGTTACAACTCACTATCCGACACAAAATTCAATCCCTTGGGAGATATAAATGATACCCATAACTAATATAATTCAATGTTATGTAATAAGAGCCTTACCCAATCCTTGATGGGTATCAAATCGAAGGTCGTCATCTCTAGAATCCTGAAGTCCCCTCAATGTCCATTAATGAAAAATACTACACGGAACTCTAGTAATAACTAAACATGGTCCACTTTTGACCCCAATGGTGTTTTTAGGGAAACTAACAAAGAATAAAAATTGACTAGAAATTCATGTTTGGTAATATATTGGGTAAAAATAAATAAATAGGAAGAATTGGTTTCTAATAAGGTGAAATAAAATGTATAAATGATAATGATCATACCTAGAATAGTAGAAATTGTCTCACCACCATATTCTAGAGTCTTGTGAAAAAATTAACTTTGAATTACTCAAATTCTGACGCTACACCTATGATTTATGACCTATTAATGTTTTCATCATCTGACGCTACTTTTAAGTACCCCATTTTGATCTATTGTTCCCTGTCTATGTCTACCTTGAACATATGTGAAAACATATCCTCGTAGATCTAGATATAAACTACTATAGATTCATTCTCTTACAACATTGTCCATACTAGATCTGAGTTTCTATATAGAGCTCGTGTTAATGATTAAATTTACAATAGTTGAATCACTATGGTAATCCTCTAGAGGGAAGTAACGAAGATGAACTCGTGTCTATATTTATAACGCTACCATGTTATGCATCACTGATATTACTCTTCCTCTTACCAGATAAGACAATAATCATAATAGTATGGGTTCCACCCACCAAAATATAGAAAGGATAAATAAGATCAACTTCTTGATTATCCTATAGACCCTGATAAATAGTTAAGGGATTTTTTAGAACCAATGAATATGTCTCTAGGTCAATGGTATAGACATGTTTCTTGATGTTTATATTTTTAATGATCCTAAATATAATATCCCTAAATGAATCATTATAGAAGATATAGGCTCAATGAAAATTATCATAGGGAATCAATTGAACTGTTAAGATACTATAATGGGCCTCTACTATAGTTCTATAAACTCCTACTCATATCATGTATTTAGTGTATTAGATGAAAATCCCCACAAAATGGGTCCTGAACTACCTCCCAATTAAGACTCTAAAATCTATAAATCATTCCCACTACAACCACCAAACTTCAATTTGGTCCCATATAACATGAATTCTTTGAGATGCACCATCTTATTTTTAGGTGTCTCAATGAGATCAAATACACCCTCAATTATATCAATCTTGTCGTCTATATCTTGTTCCCCTTCAGTTCCAATAAATGCTGGTTGATTATAGAGTTGGGAGTATCTAGTATAGACTACTATATTTATATGTAACTCTCTATACATGAATGGAACATGAGGAAGTAATGCATATTGATGTGGGTTCACTTATTATACAACTAGAGTAGGTTTGGGAGTGTTCTCTACTACACCCTCATGCAGAGTAGTTGATATGACAGTTGCATCCTCCCAAGTAACTGTACCCCATCCCACATTAATATATTGCACCATTAGTATGTTTTGAGGTGGTATATTCTAAAATGTTGAGGAAATAGTTAAAAACAAAATTCATTAGGATATATCCTAATCGAGCCATGGGATCACACAAAGGTTCTCCAAGGCGTATACCCATATCCAAAGGTGTATGTCTCTTGGAACTAAGTAATGTCTCCATCCCTACAAATTATTCACAGCATCATAAACATAAAAAATATAATATCATGATCATGATAAAATAATTAATGGAAAAAAATATATCACAAAAAAGTATACATTTATATCATAAAAATACAACACACGTAAAAAATTAATTTAAAGAACTAATATGTAATTTAAAAAACAAGTTCATATATGGAAAGGGACCAGATGCACATATTCAGGATGTATAAATGAATCCAAATCAAAAAAAATAGTAATAGAAATTTGTGAAATCTTAACTTATAGTTATCTTACACATGATCATTATAGGTATATGAAAAATCCCCTACCTAGGTCCCACACAACCTATGTACTTTTAATAACGTCCCATGATGGTCCAAAATAAATAATGAAAATTAATCTCTAATACCATTTTGAAACACCCAAACCCAAACCACAAGGTCAATGTTGAAGAGAGTCATGAAGTCACCCATGCCTCCCCCCTATGAAAAAGGAATCTGAATAGAAATGAGTGTATGCTGGTTTTTATTTGGTAGACTATAACCTAAGTAACATATCCTTACAAAATATATATATATATATATATAAACTATAATATCATGTGGAAGAATAATATAAAATATTGTAAAAAATATAATAGAATTCATACATTTAATAAAGAGGATTCAACGTGACAACACAAACTAGAGCATCAGTGCATTAGATAAGTAAATAAAACTATAGTATCCATGGTAGTCTATACCAATCATCCTAAAAGACCATGATCCAAGGGTCAATTGTCTATCATAAAAGATTTTACATTCATCAGATACCTATATATTATGTCTTCACATAAATCAGTATTTTTTTAGGTATTCGAGTAATACTCTCTTTTAGTATACCACCAATGAATTTGTATTAAATTTTAACATGGAAAACTGGTGTTGGATGCAATGACTATAAATTCACAAGAAACCGTAATCAATCATTTATTAGGTTCTCGTGAGATATCCAAACCACTAGAACCCCTAGTCATACATACTCCATCTCCATACCAATAGTAATATTAATATATCAAAATTAAATAAGTTCTAGATATAATTCCACCGAACATACTACTCATCATCGTGTAAATACAATACTCAACATCGGGAAGGAATCAAGTGAGTCATGATCTCAGCATCACAAGTCATATAGTGATCATGGAACTCCATATCCATCAGTCAAAAATTAATCATGATAATTTCCATCAGTATTTATAATGTGAATCTAATATAATCAATGAGGAATCATCACATCCCTACCCTATGCTCAGTTATATAATCTCTATAATCATAAGTAATATGAACTCCCACTATAAAGTATAACAATGTTAATATGGTCCAACTTTTTTGAGAACTATAAAAAATACCTTCCAAGGAATTGTAATGAAAATAATAGGGTAGAGAATATAATGAAATAATATTATATCAACATAAGTAAAATCATAGCATCATAAAATTCATGCGATAACCATCGTCCATGAAAAACAATCTATAAGAATGTCCATGGTTATATGTATCATAATCGGGTCTCATAGGGTGTGAAAAAACCTATGTGTGATCAAAATTAAGAACCATTATCTTTTATACTACATAAAACTAAAACAAAGGAAACACGTGCACAATGAATCCACAAATGGTATGGATGTTCCTAATTCAAGGTTGTAAACATTGCCATCAAGGTTCAACTAGGGTGTTTTCCCCAAAATCGTGTTCATCCACTAATCAGAGCAAGGTTTCTCACCACTAAATCCTAGAGTCATCTTAACATAAAAAATGTGGATCTCACAAAAATACCCATGGAATAAAAATCCAAGGGGTATAAATACACTTACCTAATGATTTCTAATAAGAATGGAATAATCCTTGATCAGATGAAGGAAGAAGAAACTGCCTCTCTTTAATAGGGATAGGAGGAGGATTCACTGAGAGAATGTTCATGAGACATATTAGAATAAAACTGATCACCAATAAGGTTGATGATACATAAAAATAGAATTAACATGATATATGAAACAATGAATCGCCATCTATGGAATAAATCATCAACAAATGATTGAAAAATATAGATGTGATGGAATTAATCCAAACAAGTTGAATAGTCAATGACTTTCATCAACTGACACAAAACTGGATGAACTAAAGAAGAATGATGATTTGAGTCCATATATTAATCTTGGAGAAGAAAATATTAACCTAAACATTTAATAAACATGTCTAATCAAACCATAAACTCAACATTCGATGGGGGTTTCCATTTTTGTAGAAAATATGCTCAAAGAGATGAAATACATAATCAAGGGTGTCAATTTTATTAATTGGTGTTAATAATAAACTAATAACACACAGAATACCCAAAAATTAATCACTTTGAATTTCCCATTTGGATTTTCTTGATTAGTGAAGAGAGGACGCGTTGAATTTGGACATTTCAAAAAGATGAACTCCATAACAACATGGACCATGACCTAGCCATATTCATGTTCTTTGTGAACACATTTTGAATCACCAAGATGATAAGACTATACTATTTTTGTGTTTCTATCCCACATTCAATTTTAAAATAACCTCCACATCCAAAATAGACATGGTGGGGTTTCTCAAGATGTGGCCCACAAGTGGCTTACTTGATCACCACATCTAGTCCATGGCTTGGCTAAGAAATTTACCATTTTTCACCAAGCCAATCTATACAATTCTATAATCCCATATATATAAATTTATATAGCTATTTAATTTAAAATAGTTCATCAAGACATGTCATAGTATAATATATTTTTTACAATTTATTTTATTGGATGTTTTGAACACAAAAATAAAAAAAAATTAAGTTTCTATATACTACACCAAGATAACAAAATGCAACACGAGCAGGCTTCAGGTGAAAATATTGTAGGGGAATAAAAAAGAAATAATTTTTCATAATAAAATAAAATGATATGGGAATTTAGAAAAATGACCAAGGATAACCAAGGATTAAACAAATAGATTCATTGGTTGAAAAAATTATCTTGTGATGCAAATTACGGCGTTATAGGGTAATACATCTTCATATAGATGTTTTCATATACATATTTTTAATATTGACATTTTTTATGTTTTATTAAATGGTTGAAACTAGATTATGAAAATTAATCTTATGATGTTTTGTATATAGAAACCATCATTTCTTAAAACTGAATAACTAAGAATATTTAAATGGATTAGAATTATAGTATATTCCTACTACGATAGAATAATTGAGTTTATGAGTCTTACAAATGGTTTTGAGGTTTTAATATTCAAAAAAATTAATTCAATATAATCTTACTTATTTTTATTAGTGATTGATATTTATAAATGATATTATCAAAAATTCTCTAAATTATGGTGATTATATGACACATAAATAGATTTTATTTATCATTTATTCGTTAATGTTTTAAAATCATATTTTAAAATGTGTCAGAGAACATGAAAATTGATTTAATGAAATGTTTTTATTTTTGTGGAAAAATAATGATTAACATATGTCTGGGGTATGGATAACTCGTATTTTTTATATACACTTTATGTTGAGATAAAAAATGTTTATAAATTTTTTGAAAATTAAGATAGATATTATTTTTAAAATTTGAATTTATAATTGAATCCTGTTATTTTTTAAATTTCGTCCCATTTTCAGGATTTTTGTATATATTTGATTTTGTGTTGTTTTATACTATTTTAGGCTTATAAATAGGGTAAATTTATTAGAGGATATAGAGATTCACTATGGAATAATGAAAAGGATAAAAAATATTTTGGGATATATATGATATGAAGAATATATTATTAGGGTATATTAATATATTTGTATATTATATTAAAAATTAATAAAGCTGTTTTAAGGAACATGGGTAATAATTTATAACCTAATAGAGTGAGGTATATGTCATATTATAGGTAATATCTCAAATGATAAATATTTAATGAATAACCTCACCAAAATTCATTAATGAGTAATTTATTAAATTTCATATAAATAATTTATTTAATATGATTGGGAGAGAATGGAACACCCTTCTATTTTAATATATGATCTCTTTTAAATAAGTTAATGTGTTTGATAGCTTTCTCCAAGTGCAACATCAAAAAAATAAAAAATAAAAAATAGTTATACATTAACAAATTATATTTTCAATTATATGGTGTTAGTATGAGTAACCATATTAGGATATATATATGTATAACTAATATAAAGGACAATTTTTTTCCATATGTTATTAAATTTAAATATCTAGGAAAACTAATAGGATGATTTTATGTTGAAATTGTGTATTTCAAAAAAAATCCTTTTCATATCATAAGAATATATATTTCAAAAAACATGTGATTTATTGATTATAAAATGAATATAATGATTATATTATTCATAATAATATTACCTCATGGTAATTTTTGTACTATTATCTATAAGGATTTATTTTTTTGTGAATAGTAGAAAATAATGTTATAGAAAATAAAATGACATTTATCACATTTTTAGTATGAAATTATTTAGTGGAAATTTAAAAAACCATTTTATAAGAACGAATATTTGATTTATAAGTAACATAATAAATTTAACTATTATTTTATAATTTATAAACTCTTATTTTAAATATTATAGCTAAATTAATAATTTTTCAGAAAAAAATTTATATATTAAACATTTAGTAGTTAAAATTTTTTACTCACTTTCTGAAAGATGACATAGTAAAATAAAATTAAAATATGTAATAATAATGATTTTTTTATAAAAGTGTCCATTTCATATTTAATCATAGTGGAAAATTAATTTGGTAAAAACAAGTAATCTCAATTAAAAACCAATTGTGAAAAGTGGTTTAACAAAGAGGGAAAAACCATAAAATTGAATAAAAAATGAGTTCGAATGGGTGGTTTATGACATTATGGACCTTATAACTTCCACTATTAATTATTTATCAATAAATTTTCTATTTTCCTTGAGGCTGAAATACAATTATTTAAAAGTTTTCTATATTTATAAAATCACCATACATATTAACTTATAAAAAGGGGCACTCCTCTTCAAACATCTCCTTATAGAAATACCAACATAGATTATACATAACTCTAACCAAAAAATCCTAAATATTACATTCCAAATTTAAATGTTTTTTCTTCTTCTCAAAATATCATCCCTTTTTTAATTAACCCCCATTCTTTAATAGATATTTGAAATAGTATGGTATAAATTTTTATATCCTCCTTTAAAATTTATATTTCATTTTGTTAGATTATCATTCCCCAAATTCCAATACACCTTATAAAAATTTTATAATTAATATAATTACTGTACATTAATGTTATTAAAATTATTTTATAATCATTACCCTCTTTTCTATTTTTTATCAGTAAAAACAATATCCATGCATTATGTGGGAAAATGGATCCACAATAAAACATTATTCATTTTCATTCTGCACAATAAAAGGCTAGCAGAAGTAGGGAATTTATTATATAACTAATAAATTAATGAAATAATGTTGATTCTTAAATGATAATCCATATTACTCCTTCAACCCTATTTATGGAAAATTATATCATCATCTATGTGTCTGTGTGGACGACTCCCTCCAAGGAATGATTAATTTCCAATTTTTCTTTCATCAATGCCATTAATGGATGGTTAGGATATGGTTTTAATTGATAAATAGTATTTTAATAAAATTTAAAATATTTTATAAAGAAAAATTGAACAAGCTACTTACAATATGGGCAATAAAAACCTTTGGTAAATTCAACCCTTGGAAACAATATTCTAAGAGAAATGGATGTTTTTTTATATTATAAAATAACACTTTATATGTAATATTATTATTCAAATTATATATAATTATTTTAAATAAAATAATAAAAAATATATTGAATTATTTTTATTCTGTTAGATTGATTTTAAAACAAATCCACCATATAAAGAAGGTCTGTTCAAGATTATGTCAGTTTACCCACCCACTTAAATAGTGATATAGACTTATACCATGGATAGCTATGGAAAATTAATTTATAAAAATATATGAGATAAAAAGGAAAATAACTAGTTGTTTTATTTGAATAATGTTACTATTATATTTTAACCCTTTACATTTGAAAAAACTATTCATTTACAAATAATCATTGAATCATTCTCATCATTCATTTTAATAAAAATGTATATTAACCCAAAATCATTGAGAATAAAATTACATCATAAAAAATACATATAAAGTATTAATTAATCAAAATTTTATGATATTTAAATCATTAAATATTGTATAATAATGACTGAAAAAACCACTATTCTAAAATTAGTTCAAAAAATCAAGTGGGATACACCGAATATTGAAAAAGGGTAATTAAAAACTATAATTAAAATCGAGAATGATTATAATTTTGGATTATAAATGGAAAAATATATATATGTATGTTCTTTAATTTATAAATAATTTTAAATATTTTTATGTTATAGGAAGTTATTGTATCTTCATGTATGTCATGAAAGGTTGTAAGGTGTTCTTTCTCTGAATTTTCAATTCCCGGAGACAAGTTTATCTTATACATTATTTTTTATATTTTATGGTGTACTTAAATACCCATTAATATTTTAAATCATTAATATCTCATTATTCAATGTATTTTATATTCCATTTTAAATTATATCCTTCAATAAGTTTTTTTTCTGAACATTCCTTAAGTGGTCAGGCTTTTCTTTGTCTAAATTCAAATTCAATGAGAGAAAATAAATTATGTGCACCAAGATTTCCTTTTATTGTGTATTTTCTATACATGGATTTATTTTAATTAGATTTTTTCAAATTCATGGGATTTAGTAGAAAAATAATCTTATTTAATTCAATCAGACATGGATTCAATTATTCTCACAATATATATGATTCATAGTTTCTGAAAAATTTCCACAGAGTTATAGTCGTTCTCTTGAACTTATTTCATATATGTTGGGTGAATTAAAAATATTTTTTTAGGTGGAATTATATGACCTTTTTCGGGGGATATACATTCCATCCATTGAATACCAATCAAATATACTTCTACATTTGTGGGTTTTGTTTCCTATAATGGATATTGGTAACTCAATTCTCATTTTTTTAATGTTTTTTATTAAATAATTACCTTTAATGGTCGGGTTCTCCCAACAAAATATTTTATTATTTGAATATTTATAATCCTACTTAGGAAAATGGTCTTTTAATAAAAAATTGTTTTTTTAATATTTTTAAAATAAACGATTTAAATAATAGTAATTTCCACCTATTAAAAATATTCCTTTAAAAATAAAATGTTTCATCATTGGCTTCACACTTTTTATAGAAAAAATTACAACATTTTTAAGGATACAATATTCAGTATTAATTTTAACTGTTAAATTTATTAATATATTTCACATGACCTTTTTAAAAGTCACTTTTTTATGTTATATGAATGTCTATAATTTATTAAATATTAAAAATGATTTTACAATAAATGTTAAGTTTCCACAAAAAATTTATTTTATCATATTTAACATGAATTTCAATTAGGGTATTTGGGTTACATGATTTATTCTATAATAATAAAATATACTTATATTTTGGGGGATTGGACTCATGGTATGAAATTATTCTATTAGTAATCCCTTCTTGTGTGAAATCATTCAAATAATTCTTTTGAAAGTAATTTTTTCATCTTTTTCAACATCCCTTTGAATTTCTTTTGTTGCAGTAGGGATATGTTCTTTTGTAACTATTCATATTATTTATCTAGATGGCTTACGAATTAATCATTTCTATATAATAGATGACCCATCACTTCCTTTGTATTCTAATCAATCTATTGTGTGTAGGAATTATTTTTTATGCAATTCATTTCTTTTTTGGAATACATGATTTTACATTACTTTGATAAAAGGGTGTACCTTAAGATTCCACATGATGATTGGTTTGGGAAACTATTTAGTTAACTATAAATAGTTAAAACATGTGGTTTTATGAATATGGGTGATTATAATTAGTGGTATTACATTTATTTATTTTCCAGATAATAAATATCTTTATATATTTTTTTTCCGATATGTTTCATTATTGATTACTCTAGCAATTTTACAGTTTATTTTTTAACCATCTACATTATTTATATAAGGGTTATGATTATGTTACCGAGTTTATTGATTTGGGGAAAGGTAATATCATTCGTTACATTGTTATTATTTTACATATTAATATATTAAAAGACTATTATGTATTATATTCTTCATATATCATATGAATAATGCATTAAAAATAAACAACTGATTGTTGGTGTCTGACGTTATACACCCCCTTGAGGCATCAATAGATTTCATGATAATTTCAGGTTTGGATATTTTGGTCTATAGATCCATAGAACAAGATATTTCCTATAAACATTACCTTAATTTAAATATCATAATTTCTTATCTTAGGGCATTGAATTAGCAATCTTAAATTATGTGTTTCATCTCTAAAGAACTATTTTTTGTTATCTGTGGGATCTATTAATTTTAATTGATATACATGGATATAATATTATCATAGTTTACATTTATAATGCAATTTGTATGATTTCTTATTCCTACTGTAATATTGGTGCAATTTTTATGCCATGATTTCATTTGGTTGAATTTTTTCCCTTACTGAGCATTTGAGCTCACCCCTAATTATCTTTATATATCATGTGGTTATTAAGAAAATAATTTCACATGATATGAAAAGAATATAATTTTTTGTGGAGTGTTTTGGTAGCTATATAAGACATACCATGGATTATGTAGTTTTATATTTATATATATATATTTGAAAACAATTCCATTAGATGGGAATGATAAGGGATTTATTGGTTTCTGTTTTTTCAAAATTCTCAAATGAAATATACTTAAAAGAACATGGGAATTCATAAAATGATATATTTTATTCAATTCATATAATTATTGGATATTTTTGTCTAGTAATATATAGTATATATGAAATATATTATGTAAAGAATGTGTTTATGGAATTGGTTCTAGGAGTACGGGACCAGGGCACCATATATATTGAAAAATATAGTTTTTACTAAAATAATTTCATTTATCAAAAAATAAAATGTTATGTATAACATAAATAATTTTATAAAAAAATTCACGAAAAAAATATATTTATGGTATGAAATGATTTATATTGAAATATTGTTTTTAATATATTGTACCGTTGATTAACATTTTTATTCTTAAGTAATCTTTTTTTAATAAAGAACATTTTTTTCTTTTTCATTAGTTTTGATATAAAATGGTTGAATTATGTTTTATCATTATTTTTAATCCATATTTCTTTTATATTGTAATAATAAACTTATGGAAATACTAAAAATTGATAATTTCGTTCATAAAAATTGCATTTATACTTAATATTACACATTACAAAAATAGTGTTTCATATGGTACATGTGTGGATGTTAAAATTAATTTTTATAAAAAATTAAAATTATATTTGATAAAATAGATTGAAAATATGTAATATTTACGTAAAATTATATAATAAGGAACATTTTATTTTTTGAAATAAAAGTAAATTTCTTATGCTAAAATTTAAATACCAAGGTAAATGTAATAATTGTAAATGTGAAAAATCATAGTGAAATAAATAATGTTTTTTGAAAAATGTGTGAAAATGAATGTATGAGGGATAATTAAAATTACCTCTTCCCACAATTTAGTATTTATCATTATTGGATTTATTTGACCAATTAAATTTGAAATTTCATTTTATATATTGTTAAAATTCCACTCACTATACTTGAAAAAGGACTATTAACCACCCAACATATCTTGACACATAAATCAATTATGCTTGTAAAAAAAGTACAATTATCCCTATATGAAAGTATTATTAACAATATAGTGGTTTTGGTCTCTATGAAAACCACCCTTCAAAGGTTTACTCCTTTTTTCAAAATGATCTGTTCAAGGAGTAAGGTAATGTGATGAATTTCATCCTTTCCATATCAATTGTTTATTTTTTATTACACCTCTATATGATATATTTTAACCATTATTTTAAAAACACCTCTTAATTATTAATTTAAATACATTTTTTTATTATGTAATAATTATTAACCACCCTTTCTCTTTTTCTTTTAAGAATGAAAATGTCACTATGCATATATGTGGACTACTACCTCTATAAATGACCTAATGGAATTTTCTTCACCATTGAGCACGGTTGGATAAAAAGGGGTATTTATTTTATTAAGATTATATTTATAAAATTTTTATTACTCTGAAAATATTAATTGTTTCTTTCATTCTCATTCTATGGAAAATTAATACTTCACTCGTGTGTACCTATAGAATACCTCCTCCATGATTGTGTTGTGATTAGATTTTAACTATTCTAACTTAGTATATACAATATTCTTCTTAAATTTGACTAGTAAATTTAAAAACATTTAAATAATATATTTATAATTATATGATAATGAAATTATTCCCAAATAATATATTTCTTAACCATAATCTTCCTAATATTATAACATTTCCATAAATTGGTTGGTTTAGCATTCAACATGAAAAAATTATAAATTTCAGTCACGTATGAATATGGAATAACTAATAAAATTATTTTTATAAAAAAATTATAAAAAAAAAAATTATGGTTTTTAAAATTTTACAGTTTTTTACACATTATTAATATATCAACATTATTCCTAAAAAAGACCCAAAAGATGCTTGTCACCATTTCCAATTTCATGAAATTTAATTATGTAACTTGTGTAATGGAATTATAAAATTATAAATCATTATAAATAATATATCATGTTACTTATAATGATCTTACAATTATACAATTTCAATATAAAAACAAGATTTGACACTATCGTTCATTGCTAGTAAATTATGAACAATCGACCCTATTGACATATTATTCAAAAAATTAAATATAAATAACTAATATATTATAAATAAATGAATAAAAATTGTGTATATAAAATGATATAGCTATGAATATGTTTTTTACACATGTTTTTTTATTTTGATCATACCTGATATTCAAGAACTATCCTAGATGTTGGGAAATATGGTAAGGGGTTTCTCATCTCAAAATTTTCTTTCTTGAGACAATTTTTTATTATGAACATAATTTATTTATATGATCTCTATACTCTATATTTGAAAATTTATATAAATATTATACTTATACTAATAATATTTAGTGTTTCATTTTAGTTTTAATATTTTAAAAGGTTATGGATTGAATATTAATAATGATTAAAAGTATTTTGTTTACTAAAAATATTTTATTGAGTTATTAGGATAAATTTTTTACAATAGTTTTTATAATACAGTTTTATTATATTATATAATAATATTATAATGTATTCCATACTTATTTTGTTTGGAATTACACATATTAACATCTTTTTTCATAAAATTTGATGATATTAAAAATATTTCCAATTCTTTACAAATTATCTCTTTTTCATCAATATCCATATTAAATATCCCCACTAATAATCATCAATCACATTAAAAATGAAATTATGTTGTATTTTAGGTAATATTAAAATTTCATTTCAACTATTTTCAATTGAATGATTTATAAATATATTAACAATGTGGATATCAATAATGTTATTTTCATAATTTCAAAACAAGGACTTTTCTTTCACATTAATTTCTATCAATCAATCCAAATTAATTTTATATTCATTTATGTATTTTTTCAATGCACAATTATTATAAATTATCATCAAAAGTAAATGTTTTCCAATTATTTAAGTTCACTAATTTTTAATTACTTTTGAATATGATCAATATCATTATTTTTTGTGGATAATTAAAAAACATTTTTAAAAGATACGGTTATTGTTTTTCAATTTATAATAATCCTTCATTTAAAATATTCCAATACATGTTTTAAAATAGATATATAAGTGAAATTAATTCTTATTGATTTTGAATATAAATGGAAATATTTTTATAATTTTTTAATAAGTAATTTTGGGAATTTAAAAATATATTATTGATCTTATGGTGTATTTTAAATTCTTCTGTAATTAAGAAATAATTTTTTAGAGTTTCTATATTTTCTCAAATAATGATTTATAGTGAATATTTATTTTATAATATTTTTAATACTGTTTTTTGTTATAATGGGAAAAAATTTGATTACCTTATCAACCAAAAAATATTTAATTTTAATGAAAAACCTTTTATGTTGTTTTTAAGAAATTTAAATGGATAATTCTCATTGTTTTTCGAATTTAGTTGCCTAATATTACTAAAATGGTGATTTAATCTATATCATCATCCTTTGTTGTTCACATTATTGAACTAAGGGAAATGTTATTATTCCACCGTCCAGATTATTTATTTTTATGTCTTATTAAATGTTCTATTGAATATTTCCTATAACCCATATATTTAAAATTGGATAATTATGGAATGATTAAAATAAGAATGTTTTTATGATCATTGGAAACACATCTGTATTGGTTTTAATTGTGTAAAAGTTTGGCCTTATATAGGCATCCAGTGAATTGGGTAAATCTTAATATCTCATGAGATAATGAGAAAAGGTTTTGATGACTCGAACCACCATCGGGAACATGTGAGTGATTCATTTTCCACCACGGGAAATGTTTTATTAAATCATGATATGCTATGTGAAATATGATAGTAAATCCTGACCCCTATGGGAAAGAGGTATCTAATGCCTAATTCACTATGTGAAATAGGTTCTGATTTTGGATCCAATATGTTTTGATTCCTATGCATATAAATATGAAACATTTTTTCGTTCTTCTATAAACTCATGTTTTGATGGATGATGAATTATTATCCATGTATCATATGTTTATTTTTTAATGATTTTATGTTCAAGAATATTGATTATAATTCCATAACCATATGTTTATTTTTTTATCCATTATGAACATCAGTTATCTCTTATATTTCATTTACTGGTCATCAGTTCTCATCCCGTTATTATATTTATTTTTCTTAGGTTGCAAATATAATTATTATATAGAAGGTTTCTGGAATGAGATTTTATTGACTGATGAATACAGAGAAATTTCAACGAGTATTGTAAATATTTTTTATGTTTCTATTCCTCAAATATATTAAATTTTCTAATCTTATGACTTCATGTATATTTTTTAAGATAAAATCATTATTTAGGTATAATAATTAATTAATTGTGTTTGTTAGATTTATGTCTCCATGGATGGTATCATAGTTGTATTTAGTTTTTTCTATGGTTCAATTTAATAATGTTTGTGAATTATATTTGGTATTTTTAGGGATTAATATAAGATAACATTACTAAAAACCTTATAGAAATGCATTAGAGATAATTCTACTCGTAAGATAACATCCTGGAACCGTTTTAATGATATGAGTATGTGGTTTTCCAATAAATTTATTTATTCTAGAAAGTGGATACAGTCATTGAATAGATGAACTAAGGGGTAATTAGAGTAAATAAGATTAATTTATGATCAAATATATCGGTACTGTATTCATGACGAGTCGACATAAAAATACACACATTTTTAGACACTGACATGGGATATAATTTAGAAATTCACCCTCTCGTTATGAATAATTATGTAGTAATTCAATATGTTTATGGTAGATAACCCAGTATGAAAATTTCAATGGATAACATAGGATAAAATAAATATATTCTTATGTTAAGGTTCATATTAGAGTAAATGTTCTTTTACAGTTAATGGATATTTTCAAATTCTAGAGAACAAATTTCGGTAAATTTTTACATTATAATATTATGAGAAAGTTCATGTTAATTTTCAGTATTTTTATTTATGAAACTAAAATAAATATTGTTATTGAATAGAATATAAGGATGTCTAGATAGTGTAGAGAATGACTTGAGTTTAATTGAAACCTAATGGGATAGTTTCAAAGCGTAATAAATTTTTACATTTATTTTTCCAATAGAATATTGATAATATTTCTATTATTATTCAAACCTTTTACCACTTGTGTTAATCCATTTTTTAAAAATGTATAAGGATCAAAGGAATCATGTTAATAATGGATTCCATGGAAAACATGGATATTTTTCTAATGATAAAACTAATATTTTATGTTCATGAGTTATAAAATTTATTATTATTCCAAACTGGATATTGAAAATTATTATTAAAAATTAGTACATGGTTTAGTTTGTAAACCCAAATAAGAATAGAAGAGTCTCCCAGTAGTTTGGGTAGTAAATATTATTATGGAATGAAGTAATCATTTCTTTATTTCAGAAATGTTTGAAGCGTATCCTAGGAGAATGACATAAAGGATTTTATGTTTGTAAAATTAGGGTATATAGAGACTAATTTATATTGGAAAATGAATATTCCAAGGGATATGGATAAAAAAAAGGACTTCATCTTGAAGTACCAAAATTAATTAAATTTCATAAAATTTGGAAAATTTGGAAATACCAATTTGAATTACCTAATGAAAGGGATAAAAATGATGATATAAATCAGTAGCTTTTAAAAAAAATGGAACAAGGTTAAGCCTATGAAATCACAACTACTGATGTGTGGTTGAAAAATTATCTATACTGAGAAAAATTGATATTCCACTCAATGAAAATAATTTTTTAATTTTATTACTCTTATATATTATCATTTTTATACAAATATAGTGGTAAGAACATACAAATAATTATCCTGATGAATATATATTAAATTATTAATCAAAATATTTGGTTGTATGATTATTGTTTCCTAATTATATATAATTAATTGGTAGATGTTCTCCCAATAAAATCATATTATCCTTTCTTGATTCCAATTTTATGTTGTATGGGGCATGGTTTGGATCCATATATATTGAGACCATGATAATTTATATGATGGAAAATAAAATTTAAAATACTAAATCAACCCATGATCAACTCTTGGTACAAGGTTGATTATAAACTCTATATGAAAAAAACACTCCTAATATATATGAGTTAACTAAAAATTATGAGGGGTACATAGATAAAACCATTAGAGGTAATCTCAATATCAGAGATAGGCATATTATAAGTTGAAATGTTTTTTAACAAATGATACCTTGGAAATTGAGGATAAAACCATAGTAGATATTCAATCATGAATCATTGAATAATTAAATATTTAATTACTAGGTAGTAATTAATATTTTGAACACATAATTAATTTTATGTGGGAATTTAAAACACTAATGTTTTTATATATATAATTAAATTTAATAAATCCAATATATTCAATATCTTTCCCCGTAAATTTTTTTTTAGTAAAAATAAATATTTATACAAGCAAATAAAAAAATTATTTAACATTATAAATTAGTAATTGAATTATTCATATGAAATGAAGTAATTATGATGTCAAATATATGAAGAAAAAGGGAATAAATTTCATTCGATAGTGGATGAATCCCTTATAAACCTCATTTTTAGGATCATGGAAATGGGTTTGTATCACTAGGGGTTTCCCTAGTCCATGAAAAAGAAAAAATCTCATATTTATGCAATGATAGAAATCATATGCGAGATAAATTCAAACTCTTGGAAATTTCCACAAGATCCCTTCTAGAAGAATTTCTACCCTGACTCTCACCGTAATATAACTTATGCTCAGATCATTCATGGAAATTTTTAGGGGATATGTAACTACAAATTAGGATTGTAAAAAATGTAATTATTAATGTAGTAATTTTCTAATCACATGTATTTTAAAATTTTATCAATTTTGATTTTAATGAAAATGAATTTTCACTTACTAATGCATTATTAAATCAAACATGATCATTTTACTAAAAAATTATTTTTTAAAAATAATGGATAATATTTAGTTCATAAAAATATAATAAATAAAAAAATATATTTCTATATGAATAATTTATTAAACCCTATTATTAATTTATTGTGAATATAAATTTTAATAGTTAGTTTTTTACATTTTATTTTTAAATGAAAACAATTTTCATTATATTTAATTAATTTATTTTAAAGTTTAATAATAAAAATTTATATTTACTATATGTAAAATTAAATTTTGTTTTTCTACATATAATAAAAACGTTTTCCTATAATTAATTTGTGGAATTTTTATAAAATATTAAATTTTTTTGTGAATGGTGAAAAATACATTATTTACTAAAACCAAAGTATTTATGACAATATCACAATGTATTAAAAAATCTTATAAGGAATTTTGAATTATAAAAAGTTTATTAATAGAGTGAAAATATGAATTTAAAAATACTATAATATATGTATGTAACCCTAGTTTGACATATTGATACATAACATATCATTTATGGCTATTTTTTCATCTCTTTATTTAATTTTGAAATAATATGGTATAATTATATTTTGGATTTCATTATATAACATATAATAAATATTTTTTAACATTAAACTTATTTAAGTGAACAACATGGATAATTTACTCCTAAATATAACATTTATTTTAAAAAGTACACCTCAAAAAAGGGGCTTTTATGCACTATATTAACCATTTATTTTTTGATGATTAATTTATTATGTGACCCATAACTTCATGTTTTATAACTATCAAACATAAAATTTCTAAAAATACTTTTGGATTTTCTTTCATCGTTATTTGTATTCATATTTAAAAAAGCTATATTTTCATTTTCTCTAAATAGTTTTTTGAAAGACTATAATTCTTATTGATTTAGAAATTAAAATTAAATGAATTATTATTTTTTAAGTAAATGATATATTTTTAAGAGGAAATCATTAATTTAGAGGTGATTTTAAAGGCTTATGTTTTTATGAAATAATTTTTGAGTGTTTGTATGTCTACGAAAAGAATGTTTTTGAATGAATATTTGTTTAATTGTATTTTTTTTAATTTTTTTTTTGTTTTTAGGATAATTTCTAAATTTCTTATCAAAATAAAAATATTACATTTCAAAGAAAAAATTCACACATTTAAAAGAGGATAATTTTATTTTTCACTCAATGTGATTTATCAAATAATCTTAATGGGTATTTTAAATCTATTTCAGCATCATATGATTCTCCTTATATTTCAATGAAGGATAAGTTCTTATATTACCATCCAAATTATTTGATTGGATGGATTATGAAATGTTATATTTTTATTTTAGTGTATCATACATCTTTTACTTGCGATAATTATGTGATAATGAAATAAAGGATTTTTATAATCATGTGGAAGACATATGTATGGTTTTTATTAATTTATGGATGGGCCCTATATTGGCCTCTGTTGCAGTGGGTAAATCATTATATTCTAGGAGATAATGAAAATGATGTTATTACTATTTCATCCACAGATGAAAACTTGTCATTGAATAGTGATTCAAAATGATAAATCGGATTTTAAAACATAATCCACTAGGGGTAACATGATAGAAAATCTTTTTCTATGATGGGAAATAGGTGAGTGAAGCCATATCCCCTAAGGGAAATATGTAGTCATGCCCGATCCATTATGTTATGATTCTAACGCTTATGTTCTGAAAACATTGGTATATTTTTCTATGTATTCATGTTATACTTCTAATGTATTATGCTGAATGTTTTATCATGGAATCTTTTCATAATTTTTTGTCGATGAATATTTATTAGGATATCATACCCTCATGATTATCATTTTATCACTTATGATCTTGATTGGTTATCTATTATTTTCACCTTAAAGAGAATCTAAAATAACTCATTTAAAAATTTAAAATCAATTTCTATGAAGATGTGTACTATGTATTAGATGTCAAGAATTTGGGTTTAGGAATATAAAATTATAGAGAAATGTTCACAAGTATTTTGAAACATATTATTTCTATACTATGTCCTCAAAGAAACTAAATTTTTTGTTTTGTAGATCGAATGAATATTTGTAAGATAAAAGGATTGTGGTTATAAAATAATAAACTAACATTGTTTATCTAGTTTAGTTTTCTATAGAATTAATAATGCCCACCTATAGGGAATGTTATGTTATGGAATTTTCCAGAGAGTTTTATGAGTCTTTTCCACATTATCCTTTTATACTCACGAAATAGTTTCTGGATTATCGTTATTTTGAAATAGTTTTAACTATTGATATATAAATATATATCATACTACTTTTTTATTGTCTGATGCATATGTCTTGGATGAGGAATCAATGTTTGGGGAAAACAACTCTGATTTAGCATATTTGTTATTCCCATGATGTAATGGGTGGTAGTCCAAGGTCATCTTGGGTAAGAATAAGAAACACACAAATACATGCCAGGGAAGGATTTATAGTGTGTTACATCCTTACATAGATTATAGTGAATAGTCAATATGGAATCCAATGGGATACTATTATTATAGGTATCCATAGAATACCTAATAATCATGTCCAGAGGATCTGAGGTATTTTTTAAAGTGTGTATTCTTGAGAAACCTCTAAATTTATTATAGGTTTCCAACTCTAGGAATCGTGGTGGGATCTTATCATACAAGGAATCCCAAACGTATTCATACTTAGTAAATGTATAGGGGTATCAACATCATAAAAAATCAGACCCATAATAATCTAATAAGACTCTACGAGATCTTGATGTTTTGTGCGTGTACATGATAGAGAATATGAAAGAGGAGTGATAAAATGAGACAATGACCAATCATGGTAAAATATTTATTACTAATTTGATGGATTTTGAATTCTATTTAAATTATTTTCAACTGATAAATTATTTTCAACCAATTTTATTGATTTTTTTGTAAGGATAATAGAGTTTATGTTGTATGTAATGGATCTTTCCACTCCATTATTAAAGAGGAACGAGCAAAACATTAAATTTTTAGAGTGTTGATTGGTTATTTATGAAATGATAATCATTTGGGATATATTGGTTTTAGAATATGATTTTTGTGATCTCATAAATAAAGGGGAATAAATGACCATATTGATGTCGCATATCAATTATTATCTCTTTAAATTACATTTTATATCTTCTTACAGGGAAACAGATGTCCTTTAAGATGAGTGGGAACACAACTTTTTGGTGGAATTACCATTTTTTCTTAAATATTATATTGATATAATATTAGTTTGATTGTTTTTTCTTTGAATAAATCTAGTATTGTTCATTTAGTTAGGTTCTAGTGGTGGTAGATAGGTATTCCATGGTGTTTTCAGGTAACTTATCTATGTTTCATCCCTAACAAGATGTACAGTCCATTCTTTAAAATACATACATAGTTGATAACCATATATTTTCCATCATTCCAAATTGATCATATTTAGTTGAAGGTGATAAAATCCATGTTATTGGATCATAATGGTTTGATATTTATTTTAATGACTATGTCATAATGGGAAACCCTAATTCTCTTTAAAAAGAAGGATGATGAGATGCTTTGAATTTAACAGATTGTGATCTTGGTATATGTGTTTTTTATCCAAATTAACACTATATAAGATGGATTTTAACAGATAAATTTTATGATCTAAAAAAATATTCATAGCAATAAAATTATTCAAATTAACCGTTACATGTTAGTTATTAACTTTTTGTGTATAAAATTAAGTAACAATGTTATTAATTCTATAAAAATAATGAAATGAAATGAAATTAAGTTGGTTAAACTTACTTTATGGATCTCATTTTAAAAATATTTGGAATTATGGTTCTTTACTATGGTTTTCCAAAACCAATCCCAATCTGAACGCCAACAATTATGGATTGAGGGAAATTTTGGTTAATTAAATTCATGCTCGTAGACATTTAGATAGGATCCATGCTAGTATTATCACCACCCGTGTGAACTATCAGAGCATACCATTTTATTATATCGTATGCTATGATTTTTAAGGGATATATAAATGGAAAGTAAGATGATATAACCATGATACTATTAATTTTTTATGTTATTTATCACATTTGTTTTATAGAAAAATAATGTTTATTTATTACTACATTTATAAAATTAACAATATAATTTAATTTTAAATATATAAATTTTTCAAATGGATTACAATTAATATTATTTAATGGATGCCAATATATTATAGAATAATATATTTTTCTAATGCATAATATTCTAATAGAAATCTAATTAGTAATTGATAAGATATAAAAGAAAGAAGTATTATTTTTCCATAGAAATAATATTCACTATATTATTATATTTTTATTACTAAATATTGAAATTTTAATTTTGAAAAGTAAAATTAATTTTTTATTAATCTTGTTAATATTAAATTATGATTAAAATTTTCTATTTTTTTAAAATAGTTTATTTTTACGATAATAGTAAATATTATATTTTTGACTAAATATGTTAATCTTATTGATTTATCATCATATAATAAAGGCATATAAATGTATTAAAAATATTAATTTATCAGATATTTTATTGAGGAATAATTTTATGAATTTTAAATATTATTCTCAACTGATAAAACATATTTTTATTTTTTATGAATTTGGTAATATTTTATTTAAATTTAAAAACAATTCATGGACTTTTCATTTAATTAAATTTTTTTAAGATAATTTATATTTTGGATTAATTTAAATAAAAAAATATTTTTGTTATAACAAATCAATTTATGTCAAGTAAATTAATGATATTGATAATTTTAATGTACACATAAATTTGAAGCATAAAAAATAGTTTTTCTATAAATTCTTTTTACATTAAATGTTACTTAATTATGAAATTAAATTTTATAAAAATTATATATATAATCAAATAAAATTCTTTTAATATTTTAAACCATAATTTTAAAATTTTAAAATAATTTCTATTGTAATTTTGGTCTTTAATATTTATTTCCTTGGATAAAACAATTCATTCCATGGATAATGTAAAAGGGGTAAAAACTGACTTAATAAGAGTAAAAGGTCTAAAACATATAAAAATTCACCCAATATTGTGGATGTAGTGTGTCTCGTAAAAACCAAATCCATTCCATTATTGAACACTTTTCGATCATTTGAACCTAGAATAGTGACATACCATTATTGAAAAGTATTGGGTACATAAAAAATTACCCTTCCCACTTATAAATGGGTTTCACTTATACTACTTCATGGTACACATATATCATCTAATTTTTCCCCAAAACTATAAAATATCTAAAACTATTTCTCATTTTAAAATTATATTTCCTTTTATCAAGCATCTAGCCTCAATTATATAGCATATGGTAATTATTTCTAAGAATATTTCCAGAGGAAATATCGGGTTCTCAATGTGAGTACTATATAATCATAATTATGTTCTTAATATTCAACTGAAAATAATTTTATAGAAATAATAACATAAAAAATAATTTTTGTTAATATAAGAAAAATCTATTATATAAATGGGTTATTAACATTTCAATCCTTCATATATTTAATAAAAAACAAAACAACATTGATTATGCATACGTGCATACTACCGCCTCCGCAAAGCGATGTGATTTTTTCATCATTTCCTTGAATGGTTGGTGGAAATGATTTAATTTTTGAATTAATATAAATAATATTTTAAAATAATAATTCATAAATGATAAATTTTTTAATACCCCCATTATATCCCATTTGTTATAAAATATAACCATCGATTAGGCGTACATGTAGACAACCACCTCTATGAAGAATGAATTTCATTTTTCATCACTATCCATAACGGATGATCCTAATAAATTATTTAATAAAGGTAAATTATACATTTTAATTTATTAATATTTTTTAAAATAAATGTATAAATTATATAAATCCATGTTCATATTGGTTAAATCATTACAACACTAACTCATTTGGGATTATTTACAACCATAGTGATTGATGTTTTGGTGTTTATGTCATGAATAATTAAGGAATAATAAATAATTGAAATATCATGTATTTATAATGTATATAATATGATTTAAACATTCCATAATGGTTTTATTAATTTTTATTATAATTATTAATATATACCCTTTTGATTGTTAATCATACAGATACTAGTTTAGGACAATTTCCTTTTTCCAGAACCATATTCATTTATTTCACCAAAGGAAATCGGAAAATGTATCATTTAAAAAAATTATTATTGTATCTTAAATAAATTTATAATGATAGAATATGAAAAAAATTAGTGGGAATATTATCTGTCATCATGAAACATTTATGAAAGAAACATTCAAAAAATCAAATCTTCGTTGATAAAAATAGACTATAACCAGGTAACATATTTTAGATAGATGGTAATAAATTATTGTTATAAAAGAATATATATTTGAATAAGTCTCCTAAATTAATGATTATGTTATTTATATTCATTATATAGAAGGATTTCCAACATTATACTAATTAATATTTAAGGTTTTTTTTAATTTTAATTTCTTGGGACATATTTCATTTTATATATCGTGATATATTTTATATTGTGTTATTATTAACAATTGAATTTACTTTACCATATTTATTAAATTCTTGGGTTTTATGAAGTCTTTTCTTTTTTTATATAAAAATTTATTTTAATTTAATGTACACTAAAGATGTAAGTGTTATTTTTCTCGATTTTCAATTTAATGAGTGTTGTTTGATATTATATACCACAATTTCTTTTATAAGATGTTTTATTTATCCTAAAACATTAAATTAGAATAAATACCACCAATTTCATGCTATTTTAATTTCTATATCATGGTAACCATCTTATTTTCATTTTTATTACTATGTTACCATTATAATAAGTGTTTTTGTTAACATTGCACATGTCATTGTGTTAATTGTATTCTTCTTAAACATAATTCTTACAGGTTTAGTATTATCCACTATATGAATTTATTTTATGATACATAATCTTCCAATATTGGGGAAAATTTATTCTTAATTCAAATTTTATACCATGATGAATTTTAATTCAAAAAAATACAGCATCCATGAGAAAAACACCATCCCGTTTTACAACAGTTTACTATATTTTTCTATAATTTCCTTTCTTACCAATGTTATACATTATATGTGAAAACCCATTTATGTGTTATCTCAGGTCACATATAAAATTAATTTTTTATATTTTTAAAATTATTAATTTCTATACGATTGCAGAGTTTTTGTTTCAACATAACTATTGAAAAATATTAAAAATATTTTCCATCTTTTGATAATCAAATGTTTTATCTTCCACCCCATATTACCTTTTTTACTATTTTTGTCTCAATGAGGGATATTATTTTTTATTTTAATCTAAATATTTTCTAATTTTTTGACATTCCTTTAAAACTTACTTTTAAATGTGATCAGTAACTTATTCTTTTAAAAAAGGAATGAAAAAATTTTATAAATACTATTTGAAAAATTTCCCTACCATTAACATCTTTATCACTAGAGGATTCATTCACATAGCCATTAATTTTCTTGAATTAACCTCAATATTTTTTTTAGAAAATTATATTTGTGTGATTCAATTTTTCATCTCAACTTTTTAAAATCATGAGGTCATTATTTATACCATTCCAACATTAATTTCATCCGATTTTAATATTCAAGGGTAATTTTTAGTGTGAAGAGTGAAACAAGTTTTATTTTGATTGGTTTAAATGATATGATGAGTTATTAAAATTTTATGGAATCCATATTTACGGATAATGATATGTGGGGTGTTTTATATCCCTCCAATGAATTGGATATGGTTTTATATCACATGAGACAAATAAGTATACAAATTAATGGAATTTTTCACAACGTAAATTTATGTTCTTTTTTTTCAAATACATCTCTCATTGAGTTTTTTTGCCTTTATTATCTTGTCTTGTTTAGTGAAGAAGATTCCTATTGGAAAAAATAACCAAATGATCAGAGATATATGTTTTTTTATTTAATTGATTCCATATAGAAATGTTTTAAATGGTTTTGTGAGGGGTTTTCATGATTTTTAAGTATTTTTAGGTGGTTTTTTACTTTTATAAAAACTATTATGAAAACTAGATACTGGGTGATTGCACTCTATGTACCTATTACAAAATGTGTAAATTTTGTTATATAGATATCATGGATCATCACAGTGTGTGAAATTGGCTACATGTCATGTAAACTATTCAAATTTTCTAATAAATCAGTTAGGAAAAATATTAACATATGGTGATTTATTTTGTGGTGTATCTGACTAAAAATAAATACATAATGAATATAAGAGTTAGACACTAATTAATATCTTGAGATATAATTTTAAATGTTTTGTGAATATTATTTTGATTTAGATCTATAATATCCTTTCACCACTCAACCATAGGGTGTCTCCTGGGTAATTTTGGATCACCATCCTCCCTTTTAGAAATCATATTTATTTGATTGATACCTGTTATGTATTTGAATTTGGTTTATCTTACTCTTTTTTTGTTCTATATCTATGTAGTGGAACTATTGACCATGTTGGTTATGGTGTTAATCATGATCTATGTCGATCAAGGTTTCATCTCAAGAACTTTTTCACCTTTATTTCCATTGATATTACCCATTTTTGGTGTTTCTTTAATAACAAGATAAAAGGAGGGTGTCTAAAACATAACCCTATGGTCTATTTAATTTCATGTACGTTTAATATTTCAATTGCAGCAATAATGTTTGTGTTTAAAATAATTAAATATGTAATTATATTGTTTATTGGAATCCATTTGGACTCAAATTCTATTGACATTTTATATGGATACCGTTTGGGTGAGAGAACAATTTTTGTCAAATAAATTCATTAATGGTTTCAAGTGAGTTTAACATGAATTTAATTTAGGGTAATTGCATGAAATTATTTCACCTTGGCATGGATTGATTATTCGAATAACTAGCATGTTAATGGATTGTTACCTATTGTTAAATAGAATGTATAATTGATTGATAAATGGTAATTTTCATAATTAACCATTGAGGCTTTTGATTTGATAATATGATATCCTTCCTTCTATGAAGACTGATTCATGTTGTGATCCTTATAGAAGGCTATGCCCTTTTACACATGGTGAAATTCATATATACTCTTTATGCCTATAAAACATGATGTAATTATTATACAATAAGATTGACCCTAATAAATGTGGTATTACTAATACACCAAGGTTGACCCTGACACATGCTGTAATTCTTATACACTAGAATTGGCCCTGATACATACTATACTGATTATATATTAAGCATGGCCAAGATATATGGTTTAATTATTATACACTGAGATCGACCTTCATACATTCTATATTACATGTACACTGGGCATGGCCATAATTTGTTTTTGAAATCATTATATAGCTTCTTTGAGAAAGATTTGTGTGATTCATACCTTGCGCAAATAGTTATGATTGTCATTGTTTCCAGGTATGCTCATGGAAATTCTTGAATGGTCCCAAAGAAGGTTATGTTTGAACAGGGATATATGTATATGGTTGCAAAGGTCATGATACATTCTCATAGATATACTATCTTGGTGTCAAAGAAGGTTGATGTTGTATTTCATTTATTATTTAATTAATGAACAAACCTATTAATTAAATTATTGCATGAACTTATTATCTTAATGGTTATGTTTATAAATTGTGGTGAAGACCTATTGAGTTTTCATCACACCCTATTTAGTCCAAAAAAAAAATTCCCGAAAGATTTCATGGATTTAAGATTTGAAAAGGGAAAGCGGCCTTGTTGTTTATTGTTTTCTAACATATGGGATAGAGTTTAGATATCCGAATGACATGGGGCTAGGGAACATGGACATTTGATTTTATATTTGAGTCTTCTATTCATTTTTTTTAAATTCTATCATGATATTTAGTTTCATTTCATCCTATCATTACTTTTTTCATTTATTTTTTGTTGGATTGTTCCTTTGTTTTTTCTTTCATGGTTTGTCATCTTTTTTGTTTATTCATTATTCCCAAAACTCTAATATTTAATATTATATGATTATTATATTTTTTTAAACTCTATATCCAAGGGTATATTCTATCCACTATACTTATCACACCCATGCTACTAGTCTGCGTCCTCCATTATATTGTTATGCATGCATGAAATCGTGTAACCAACTCATTTTTACCATATAAGCATGTGACGAAATAGAGGACGTTTGATTCCCTCATATTTGTATCCCCATAATGGTTTTATATTTTCAAACGGTATCCAATGGAGTTTTTTGATCTAGAAACATCCAATTGTTTTGTATCCTTGGGGACATTATTTCCATAGACAATAGGTCATTAGGTATTCTGATATATGATACATAAGAACTCACTTTGGTCAAGTGGATGGGAGGTCAGTCTCATTGCACCCATTATGCGAAATTTTTTCTTACTGTGGGACTATCGTATAGATTTACTATATAATCATGAATCATTCATTAATTACCATGAATGATGTGGGTTTCCATTGAAATTATAAACCAATTATTAGAATGTATGGAATTTAGAATCTATTGTATGTAATTTAGGTTATTAGTCAATGAAGATATCTGTATGCGTATGAGGATATCCATAAGTGTTATCCTCTTATATACTATATAGAGACTCTTGGGCCATTATTATAATGATGCTGGTTTTCTAGCCATACTGCAGGGCACTCTGGAGTTTATTTTTAACATGGGATATTAAGGTCACACTAGAGTATATCATGATTTAGGGAGATGAGAGTTATTTTAATGTTGGGATCAATCCCATATATGGTCTTCCCATGTATCCTTGTAAAAGGAAATATAACCTACACTGTAAAATTCTATTTAATGGGGAACATCCTACCTTTTATGGTCATGTGATAAGGACCTAACTGTATAGTTTAAAGTCATATGGAAAGGACATCTAGGTGGAAGATTCCTAGCCAATAATTGGTGTTGGACTTATGTATAATAATCCCATGTAAAATGGATGGGATATTATTTTACTATTTTACTTATAAGTTTATTGGTGTTTGGAAATAGAAAGAATAGTGTTGATTTTCATGTTGGTTATGAACCTTAGAGAGGCTTCCAATGTATCCAATTGTTATGGGAATCCAATCCCGCATAGTTTGGAATGTATGATATGGGAGTATATTCCTTTGAGAGTATTAAGCAGGGGGGGATTATTCCTAAATATGATGAACAATAAAAGAGTCTATGAATTATCTATTATATGACGATTATTTGGAGGCTTATTTTGGAATACCCACAAGGAGGTGACCCATATGATGGACTATGTGGTTTAATCCTATGGAGGATTACCTCATGAATTGGGTGTTATGATTGGGACTAACTACTGAGGAGGACGTACCTTGATCACAATCCTTATATAGTAATCTTACCTATCCTCATTATGGATGGAATCAGAATTCTCATAGTTCAATGGTTTATGTGTATTGTGCGGGTATTATGATCATCACTAGCCTCTGATCCCAATTCAATCATGCTTGGCTTGAGAAATAAGAGTGTGAGAGAGATTCAAAAAACCACACACTATTCCTTCTTTGTTGGTGGAAGAGACCAGGGATACAACACTTCCCTCCCTTTACATTACATTGGACTTGAGTCCAATTTGAGAAGGGTATGAAGGTAAAGGACACATAGTTAGAGATGATACAGACTAAAAAATCTTATGGGAAACTCAGTGGGATTACTCTAGGAAGTATTACCTTATGTTGGTCCTACAATGTGATGAGGATCTAAATTCATGTTGAATGTAAAAGTAGGAAAAACACCAACCCTCCCCATTGGGATTAAGAGGCTCTAGGTCTTTGAGAAAAGAATGGACGGACATGGTCCAAACTTTTATATCAGAGACCAGAAAATTCCTACACTATCCTTGGGGTAGGGTACCTCATGAGCATATAAATACAAGTACACATGTGCCTCAAGGATCCCTACTGTTCGGTAGTCCTAGTTTGGGAAACCAGTGACCGTAGAAATATAAATCCAAATGATATACATGTTGGAATTTCTTTCCCGGTGGATTTATAAGTCTGGAGGTCCTGGTGGAGGTTTTGATCTGATACCACTCAAATAAGGGAGACAAAGGAGGTGAGGGCCTTCCGTGGATGGATTTGAATATGGTATAATTAAAGGATCATGTAGGATGTAGGGTAGGTCGAACCAAAGATGTTTACACAAGGGGTGATTCAAATAGTCAGAAATTGGTGAACTGATGAAACCTTGGGTGATAGACAACCTCTATGGCTACACTTGGGAAAGACCTATCGAAAGCCTTTAAGGGTGTACATAGGTATTAAAAGAAGTAATTTTCATAGGTCCCTATTTGAAGAAGGTTAAATTTCACTAGTCTTCATTAATTACCTTTTCAAAGAATGATTCACATAGTTGTTTTTTTTGAAACCCTAAGATGACTTTAGTTTATAGTCTGCATCAATTCCCTACTCTTTAAGTGTAAGAAACTATCTTCAAGGGTTTATAGGGCCTGATTGAAGTACTTGGGTGATTAGATCATTAGTTGGCCTCCAGAACATTCTATCTATCAAAATGATAGCCCTAGAGGCCTATTTAAAGAAAAATAATTCGTCTTGGGTGAGTGTATATTTTAACAGAAGTGTCACACATAGATTTCATTTGCAAATAATGCATATATGGATTGTGCACTCTGATGATGTATGAGGTACCTTGGGCCAATTTACTTATGGGGAATTTGCAATAATTTTCTTCAAAAGCCTTCCTTCATCTCCTTTTTCTAATGTAATACATTTTTCACCTTTTCATCCTTGTGACAAAATAGAGTTTCAAACCCCCCCCCCTCAGGATTGGGTCTGATCTAAAAGGGGAGGGTCGGATCCCAAGGTAAAAGGGAAAAATGGATTAATGGTTCATGCATGCCTTGCATGATGGTTTTTTTCAATCATGTATAGTTCATAGGAAGAGTTCATATATGGGACCCATAGGGAGGCATCCTCTTCTATAAATAGGGCCCTCATTTCCATGAACAACTGTCCTAACTCAGTGTTTCGAAGAATTTGGGTGCTAGTCTCTCGTGTAGATCATCCACTGAATTTTCTTTGTTAAAGATCTTGTTCATGTATACATGGTATGTATCTTTCTATGTGACTCATAGTATTGTGTGTGTGAATCCCATGAGGATCATGAATTCCGGCCTTGTATGAGTAACCTGTGTGGAAAAGTTGAGAATGCCACTTGATAGAAATAATTTCCTAGCCAAATTTTCTTATTTATTTGCATTATTAAAAATTAACCAACTATGAATTGAATTTTACACCTTGTTTCAAGTTGTATGAAACCCAATAAGATTTCATTTTCTAATGAACATGCTAGTAAATGCAATGAGGATATTTTGAAATTCGTAGAGCATGATTATTACGACATCTGTGATACTTCTCTTTTTGATCTTATAAGATTTGAATAAATATCATCGTTCTTTTATAGAGAGTTTAAATTTTCCAATATATGTTCATGGAAATCTAAATTATGTCCTTACACAATCTACATAGAACTACCTCATGGTCTCTTGGTTTCAGGACCATATGAATTTCTCAACTTCTAACATTTTTGACAAAGGGTCTTGCATCAATGTTCGCCCATCTTCCAAAACCTATTTTATGCATCAAAAACAATGTACTATGGATTTGAAACCACACATTTTTAAATTTAATCTACACTTCTATTCATATTTATTTAGGGATTCATAGAGACATCTTTTGATGGAATGAAATTTTTTTGGGACATCCACCCAGGAGGGGTGTTATACCAGGATGGATATGGATGTACTGGGTGCACCATGTTTGTGAATAAATCAAAATGAATCTAGAATACATTGTAATTTATGAGGCCATGTGGGTAGGTTAGAATTATGTGCATATGAATGAAGCTTCTTTCTGGAGCTTCTTATACAGTGGAGTCCACATATGAATTATTTTCATCAGATGCTTGGATTAGTTGGTATCATTTTGTGGAATGTTAAAAATATATTAAGGTATCTAATCCAAAACGAAATGTATGAATAATTCATCCCTCTAAGGGGAATTTTGAATGACATCGATAGGACATTATCTTTAGTACATTATCTATGGAAAATTTCCCATTATTTCAATTAGGTAGACCATGTTTAAAAGGGGTTATTCATATGGAGGGGTGTATAAACAATTTATTGAGGAAGAATGGGGAAGGCCCCACCTAAAATAATCCAACGATCTGTCCAATGGTGGTAAAGAGAAGTGTACCCGGTACCTTCTAAATTATGATAGAAAATGGAGGATTTGACAGTTGAGGATACGAAATCAAGACCAATGTTCCAGGTGGGACACATCTTGCACAATTTCTGTCCATGTGTCATAGCATCTATTAACTATCTGTCCATGATTCAAAAGGTGGAATAAGGCCAGGAATATTCATTATAGTGGAAAAACTCTTTGAGAAAACTTTCTTGGGGTTGCTCACCCCCATTTAGAAAAAAAATATTGGAGAAAATTTCTTGATTATGCAGGGAATGTTCCTTTTAGAATCCTAAGACCATTATTGGATTATTGGGAATGAATCGTGGATCACTATAGGACTTACACAGGGAAAAGTTGGATCAAGGTCCTCAAGAGAAATTTTCGAACATATGTTGAAGTTATGTCTAGTATTCTGACACTGTCTCTGAAAACCCAAAAAATCCAAACAAGGTTATGTTTATTTAAGGAGTTCAACTTCATTACCCATGGGGATCCACTCATAGGAATATTTATTAATGATGACATGTCCAACAATGTCCAATGGTCATACATGATATCCTTTGGGAGAAGTGTGTTTGTGACCTAGAACAATGGAGGGATTATATGGGAGGCATATTCTCCTTAATGGTTTGCATGCCAGTTCAATTTGATGTATAAAATAACAGTATCCCCCCAGTTCACATGAGATTAGAAGAGAAACAAATAGTAGCATGAAAGCTATGGTTTATAACAACATTATAGTTGATGGAGTTAGTGATCAAACTACCACCTATAAATGAAACTAGTGGGTTAACTTCCTAGTGTAAGAAGGCCTAGATTTCCTATAACCCAATGGGGTGATAGCCATAGATATCCTCCTTATTGGGATGAAGAGGCAGAGTAAGTAGGTTTACCCTCATTTGGAATGTAATTCATCTCCATTGGAGGCTGTGTCATCTATGTCAGAGAGTGAGGATGATGAGGTTCATGTTTAACCCACCAACTAGAATCAATAGGTCCACAAAAAATGAGGTTGTACTATTGAGGTCCATTCAAAACTACCAGGAGGATTCCCAGGTTCAATATTTTCATCCTTCATCTATGATGGAAAGGGGTGGGAAGACCATGAAATCTTGGGCTCATGGATCATCCTAAAAATTGTTCGGAATGTATTCAGGATATGTATGATTGAAGGAATGCCAATTGTGGAAGGGACTATATTCTGATTCTAAAATCACATGGACAATCTTTTGTGAGGGGTTTCATATTCTGGGGATTGAAGATGTCCAAGCCTCATATGGACTTCACTTTGAAAACAACCCTACCGAGGTGAGGATTAATATCTAGGATCTAAAGATGATCATCTATGAAACTGATTACCATATTCCTACCACAAGTCGGTTGTAGGATATGATGAAATGAGGTGTTGTTGAAGGGTTTTACCACCCATATTGTGAATAATGGTTTGAGTATGTCGATCCTAAATATGTAAGTTCTCTTTCATTCCACTAGTTTCCACATTTCATAATTTCCATAATATTACATCCCAATAATTATTTCTTAAGTGGAATACCATATTAATTTTCAGTAGGTAGTGGTAAAATCAACTAAGGTTCCATTGTAATGGTATATCCCTTGTGGTACTCTTATTAAAGTTTCTGGGTCACCCCAGGAATCAAAAGAGTTATCTCTATTTCATCAGGCCATGGAGGATGAGATGGTAGGGTAATTACCATTTCCACCTAGAATAAATTTATTTGGGGGTGGCCAATATGAGTCCTTCACCATAGAAAAAGAAAATATGATAGTGAACAAAAACATTGGTTAGGCCTCTAGTTAGTAGTGGTAAGTCATTATGTGTTATTCATCACTTCCCATGACATGTTGATAAAAATTCATTGGATTATAATAACCCTTTAAATTTTATCCCTCATGGAACATTCAAAATATCCTCTAATAACTGAGGAGGAAAATTTGAAGCAAGTACAGATCCGTATGAACAAATTACCAAACTCATCTTAAAAATAAGTGAGCATCAAGGATGAAAAATATATTCCCATCACAATTACTTCTACAATGGATAGGGAGGAATATTTTGGTACTATCAAAGTTATTTCATATGAATCCACATATTAATGACTTACTTCCAATTTTATATTATTTTAGGTTCATCTCATGTGCCAGAAAATTCTATGTGGATAGATGTTGAACATGCAGCTATTATTAAGGGAGATGTTCAACGTCTCAATTAATCATTATAGGGCCATGAACCAAATTCTCTAAGTGTTCCCTTGAGTGATATTTACATGATCCTTGGGATGAGAATATAATCCATGAAAAATTATGGCATTAATTTTGATGAAATACGGAAACATATTTATATTCCTACTACTTTAGAAGAATTTGAGTCACTTGATAAAGAATAAATTAATGGCGAGTAATTAATATTCATCCAATAAATATTTTTATGCCTAAATATCTAATCATGAATGGATTTAATGTGCAAATAAATCCACCAAAACTGTTAGAGTGATGCTGCAAAGAGAAGGCATTAAAATCAATCTCCCCCCACTATCGAGTCGGAGCCAACCTAGGTGAACCTTGGAAAGGTATTTTTTCATAAACTACATCAGGATATCCATGGTAAACCCAGGGGAGTTCCCTCATCAAAAGGTTATAGTTTATTTGATAAAGCTAGGAATGCTAGGGAGAATTCATCATGAAATGCTGATCTTTTATTTGTTAAAGGACATAAATTATGGAGATTGTGACCCAATATTTCTATTAATTTGAAGTTAAACATAAATATTAGTAATCATTTAGGATTATTATCTTTTGTTTCTAGTTATGAGGGTGAAGATTCTTCATTACCATGACCAACACTAAGAGTCAGGAAATCAACTATTCGGGAGGGAGTAGAGTAGGGAACTTCTTGGAGTGCACCGATTCCAGAGTACATTTTTCATTCTTATAGTGACTCATCATTAGATACAATGTTGAATAATTTCTAGTACATCACACATCTCAAGGTATGACATGATATATGGAAGATAATATTTCATACACCCCTTGAGGACCGGCCTTCATGAATCCATTGACTTTTAGTTATTTTGGATTGTTGGTATTCAGTTTGTTTGATTATCATCTAATCCAAACTACTATGATGCAGAGAAATCTTTGGTTGGAGAAAGAGCCTTTGCTTTGTAAATATCTCATACAGGCAAAACTTCTCAACAACATTATTGACTTTCAATTTTCTTTATCTTAAATAGAGGGAAATAAAAACAAAAAACTTTCTAATTTCAAGCATAAAATAATAAATATTACTACTAAAGAACTTTTCTATCACCGAGAATTAAATATCTATCAGGGGTTACTCAAAAAAATCATTTTTAGTTTTGGATAATTTAAAACAGAAGGATAAACTACCATTACAGCTTCCACAGAAGTGCATTTCCAGGAGGAGGAGACTGGACCAGGTTAATAGAATGAGCTTCAATAAGTAGCCAATGGGGATCATGAGGGATTTCAAGTGATGTAGAGTTACATTATAGGACAAGTGTAATATACGATTGAGAGAAACAATATCTTGGATGTTCCTCTGGGGTATTTTTTCTTATAAATGAAATGAATCTTATTTGTAATAATAAAAATCATCATCCCTATTTCATTCCTGTAATCATAATGTAATATTTAAACTAATTTGCAAAGAAAATTATATAGAATGATTGTAACCACAGGGAAGGGATGGTTAAATGATTTAATTTTTTTCTTGTCCATGGGGATTAATGAGCGTAGTTTGATTGTAACTAGGGTTATATGGAAAACCCTAAAAACATTGTATCTTTTGTTCATCACCCTAATTTTTTCCCTAAGATCAATATATAGGAGACTTAGCTAGTGATACATGGATTTTTCTTAGACTGCTCTTTTCAGGTTTTCATCCTAACATGTTTTCTGTCTTTAAACATTTCATCTATCTATATTGCCTAAAACCATATAGAGTTTAGTTCTAGCGGGCTGTTACTCGACATTTTTCCACAGTACCCTTTTTTTGGTTTAAACCTAGTGTGTTTTGTGTATGTTTTTTTGTGGGTAGTTTAATTTCATGCATTACACACTTATAAGTCTAGTGTTGTAGGTTGATCAACATTGACCATGAATTTTCAGTTGATAAGCCAAACAAGGATCAATGGATGGGAATGTTTTGATATTCATCAGATACATCCAATGGAAACCATTATTAATTATTTTTTATGATTTATGAATATAAAATGTGAAATATGTCAATAGAGGAGGTCTCTTTTAATGAAAAAGTTTCCTTTATGTATAAAACCTGTTATGGGGGCTATTTTATGCAAGGACATCTAGGGATCATTCTATAAAGTCATGTAGTGGTGTCCTTAGGATGACAAGACCATTATTTGTGTTAGTTATGCAACGTTAATTGTGGCTCGAACTGCATAGTTAGATAAAGGAGTTACTAGGAATTTAGACATTCTATTATTGATGGAAAAAAGATGTTTAGAATTTGGATGTCTCAAGACAATAGTTGGTGGTTTTCCAAGGGAATGAAGTATGAGAATAAAGGGATCATCTTTATCAGCATAGGCCATGAATAAAAAACTAATCCTAAAAGAATTTTATGTGACAAGGAGTGCAAATTTTGTTATATAACCAATGTTTGGGGGGAATTCCCCTTTTGTGGAAAATTAAGAAGTTATCATACAGTTTAATGTCATGCGAATAAGACATTAACCTTGTAGTTTAAAATCATAAGTAGAGAACATTATGCAATATAGTTTAAATTTATACAACAAGGATATTATGTTATAACATTTAATTTAATACATCAATGAAATTATGGGACTATAATTTAAGGTATTTAGAATTAACCAAAGGTTTAATAGTTCTCCAATTATCGGTAATCTGTCTGTAAATCAGTTAGCATATTCAGGTGTTGGAGGGGAAAGATTTAAGTAACAACCTATGGGTCTATGGATCTAAAGAGTTATATTGGGAAAAGGTATTATGGAATTAGAAGAGGTATCATCCATGAATGAATTTACCACTACTTTAAAACCCTATTATATGGGTTTCATTATGTGATGCTAGATGGGGAATGCACTAAATATACAATAGTGGAATCTGTTGGCTGAAAGAACCATTATGGGGGTTATTTTATGCAAGGATAAATAGGTCATGTACTGAATAGAAAGGGAACAATATCTCAAGTAATTCTAAAATTTTATATGTAAAATATGATGAATGTTTAGGGAGATTCAAATCTCCACAATAAAATAGTTTTCTTTATAGAGAAAATTACTTGAATACAGATGGGGTATTTTATGCCATGACTTCCAAAGAATCAAGGGAATATTATATATAAGAAGGACTGATGAAAACACATGAATTATAATTACTTTTGTTTTAGGTTAGTTTACTATGACCATAATGTTATAAAAACAATGGATGATATATGGTCAAATTGCCAAAGGTTATTCAATTATGTTTTGAACATGTGATGGGGAAAAATGTAAACTATGGTCATTGATACTTTCATGTTAGGATAGTGTACATTGAATAAATATAAAATGGATGGTCACTAATTTAAATCTTGGGTTATTGCATATAATAAATAAATCATAAAGGGATATATAAAGTTTCTCTCAAGGGATAAATTACCACTATTTGAAAACCCATCATTTGTGTTGTTTTATCTAAGGGAAACATGGCACATATTTCATAGTGAAACAGTGGAATCCTTTGGATAATAAACCTAATATGTGGGAAACATATGCAAGTCCAACTAGGGTGCGTACTACATAGTTAGGCAAAGGATCTCTCGAGTATCAGAAATTCTACAAAGAGAATCCGATGAAATATTATGAATATCTAAAAGTATTCATGAATAAGCGAATGACATGAAAAAAGGGAACATTCGAATGCACAAAGGAAGTGTTTGGACCAATATTCACATTAAATTGGGATTCCCTTGAATAGATACAACCCATATGTAGAAGGGGGAAATCTTGTGTTTCCTTGGTGGGCTCTCTAATGAGATGACCAAAAATAAAATATCTTATATAGATCTTAGGATTGAACATAGGAGATGAGAAAATTTTCATTACCATATAGTTGAGACTAGGATATAGGTCATATTATTACCTATGTATATCAATGGGATTGAAATTAGTCTATATATAGTCCTCTGGGTACCATTCTGTTTAAATTCATGATGTAATGATATTTTCCATGTAGATTAATGTCATGTGGGATAGAAAGATGTGTCTCTACATGAAGAGAAATTAGATAATATGGATAAACCAGGGCATAAAGTCCAAGACTCACTACATATCTTGTCAGAGAAATAATAAATCCACACAAAGTTCTAATAAATATGGGTTCACATGTAAAATGAAAACATGTATTGGATCTCCATATATAGATCCGACTCATATATGGGAGAGTAGAGGCTTTTCCATGTTGTGTTAATTATATGAACATGACTAAAGATCGTGGTGTCAATACGTGTCTCGTATGGGTTAGAATTAAGACACACATAGTTCTTAATGGATAGTGAAATTTATCACCATGTGATAATGTTATATGGTGTGACTTTTCAGGTCTTGTATCCAGAACCATGATAACCCCAATGTGAATAGATATACCTTTCTCATGTAGGGAAATACTTTACCAAACACATAATTTGATGTGTACTATGCTTGGTGTGGGAAATAATGAATAGTGAAGGTTTATTTTATAGTCAAAGGGAAACATAATTTAAGTATAAGGGCGTGTTGATTATATGGTGGATGAGCCAGGTTAGAGGACACATGCACCACTGCCTGTCTTTCTGGGGTAAGAATCAAGCCACATGTAGTTCTAGATTGTTTTTTCTACATCAACCAGGATTTGACTTGGGGAAAATGGAATTTTGATAGTTTCTAGACTGGTAGTTTTTCTTAAAGAATAATGTGTAGGGATTACCAAGTATCTCTGTGTAATGAGAATCAAGACATAAGTCCTAGAAAGATCACTATGCAGACATAGTTCATCCATTGATAAATGTAAGGGAGATTTATTTTCCAAAAACATGGCTAGACCTAGGATTGGATATCCGGTAATCAATACATAGCTCGTTGGTAAGATAATCAAGACTCACATAGTTATTGAAATGTTTCCTCTATAGGATTGAATCATACACACAAGGATTAAAATGTTTTCTTTTAAATTTTTGGTGGACCTGAGATTGGAGATCTGCGTGTCACTACGTATCTCATTGTGATGAGAATCAAGTGACACATAGTTCTTCGAATTTAATGTAATTTATCATCATTTGATATAGAAGTAGATGCACTGACTTGAAAAGATGAAAATAAATTGGTTAGTCCAGGGTATAGGACTCTTCCATCACTACCTATCTCATAGATGTGATAATTAAGCCACATGTAATTCTTGATAGTGGTTTCCAACACCAATAGGGTTTTGATGTGGGGAAGGGGCTTTAAAATTTTCAAGAATAATGGTTGGGCTTAAGACATCATGTGGTATGAGAATCATTCCATATGATCTAGGAAAATGTCCTGTGTAGATTTAGTTCATACATAGGGATAGTTTAAATTCGTTCTCTATGGTATTGGAAGGGAATGAGATAGGATATCATATATTCACTATATATCTCATTATAATGAGAATCAATACACACTTAATTCTTTAAAAGTTTCCCTATGCATGTATTATTCAAATATAGGGTAAAAGGGGTCCTATGTGCCACTAGGTAGTGTTAATAATGTGGGTGAGGCTTGTGTATAGAATCTAATCATAATTTGAGGGACCACAAAGAGATTATACTCATGGTATTTTTGTGGATTTTTTATCATCAAAATTAGGGAGACGTCAACTATATAATTTAATGTCATGTTGTGCTAACAAATGGTGTTTTTGAGTTTCAGGTCATATTACTAGGATCTCATGTAGTGCGGTTTACTATTGTGATACAATGATGATGGTGATACGATGTTTAAGATTATGCAAGGTGGACGTATGTGGTGATATTCATTTTAATGTCCTGCAGCTAAGATGAACTCTGTTTGATTACACAAGGAACTTTTTTATGAACCTTCCAATTGTTAGAGACGTAAGAGCTCTCAATCCTTTGAAATCAAGGAATAAGTAATGTTAGTGTGAACTTTTTATATGGCATAAGTTCGCACCCATTTGTATCATGCTTTGGAGGCTTCTTTTATGGTATCATTGAAGTCCTAATGACAAATACCAATTCACCATAGGGGAATGAATGGTGGAAGTCTTTCTTTTTGAAATCTCTTGATTTCCGATTCTGATAGTCATCAAAGTGACACAATTTATTAAAGATCTTTTCATCTATTTTCTCCAACTAATCTAGTCATTACTATGATTTCTCATATTTGGATATCTACTAACATATGGACACTCGAAGATATGGTAACTGATCCTCAATGGGAAATTATACTTCAATCCCATTTAATAGTGAATACGAGGTTACCCGTGGGGTGGTATGGTTCATAGTTTGATAAACCCATAAGGTAGGCAAGAGTTTGTCAGGACAAGACTTCATATCTTTATCTACCATATTCTAGAGTATATTTGGAAGGTTATTGTTTGGAGCCTCTATTTTTTTCATCAGTCACTATTTTATAGTGGGATGAATGGATAGATTTGATATTATATTCTTGATATAGCTTATCTACCCAAAAAACAAAATTTTATTCTATTTTCCATCAATATGGTATGTGGGACACAAAATATGGTATTGATATTGGTTTTGACGAAGCTAACAGTGCTTTTGGCCATAATTTCGTTGAGAGGTATTGCCTCATCCCATTTGTATAGAAAATCAGTTACAGTAAGGATGTACTTGAACTAATTATTTATATATAGAGTATATGAAACCACTAAATCCATTCCCTATGTAGACAATTTCTAGGATTACCTGGTTGTCTAATGAATATTGAGGGGCTGAGGGATGAAATTGGCATTCACATGGTAGGTATAACAAGTATTTGTGAACTATGTGAAATCTTACGTCATCAAAGGCCAGGAGTATCCAATCCTTCTGATAAGTTCTGAAATCATATACACAAACTGGTGGGCACCATAGGCTCCAGTATATACTTCTTCCATGAAGTTCACACTATCATGAACATTGCATTGTCTGGGGAGGATTCCATTAAATCCTTATTTTAGAGTAATTTCTGATGATTTCGGCCATCATAAAGAGTGAAATTGACCACTCAACATCAGATTTTATATTTCCCAGCTCTATCTGGTGGAAGAAAATTTTCATAGAGGTATTCCATCATGGGTTCCATCCATCCCATTGTAGGACCATATGCCACTAGGAAGGGGCTGATTTCATTGATCTATTCTACTCTGATCAGAACAAATGGAGAGACCATTCTGTGGTGGGAAATGCTAATGGTTGTTTCATACTGATTTGGATCAACCAAATCCATTACTACATTTTCTAATTCATCTATGCGTGTATTATGTGATAATGATTTGTAATTAAATGTTGGATCTAAGGGGAATTATTCTATTTACCCTCAGAAAAACTAAAATAGTGGGACTAAATCCTATATTCTAATGGCATCATCTATGTTGATCTTCTTTATTACCAAATCTGAGAGAACCTTTAATTCTAGGTGGTTCATCCGTATTTTGATTGAATATTCCATGACTATAATGAGAGGTTGATGTTCTGCCTAATTGTTAGTAGAACGTTTAGATAATAGGAATGTGTAAGGAAACACCGCTTTCTCTAGGGAGAAAACACTATCCCTACCCCTTCATTGTTCAGTGTATGTTTTTACATTCTCTTTCTTATTAGGATCCTTGATTCGCAATAAATATACATTTCCCATTTTTAGGTCTTTTTTAAGTATATATGATTTATTCCTCGTTCATTTCACTATTAAATGGAATGTCTTTAGTAAATGGGTGTTCAGCAAGGAAATCTATTAAAGCCTTACCTTTCATTGATTTATGAGGAATGAACATTATATTAAACTTCTATAAGATCACTTCTCATTGTGATTGACTTTTTCTTATCATAGGATGACTAATGATAAATTTTATCTAGTTATTGGGAAAAACCAAGTGGATCTCACGGTGCTGCAGTTAGTGCCTCATCTTTTGAATAGAACAGATTCTTTCCTAATAGCTCTTCACTATATCTAAATAATTAGTCTTAGCATAAATCATGGTTGGACTATGATAATAACGTTTATTTTCAATCCCACCATTATTTTTTTTGAGAGATTAAGGTTCCCCATGATCATTCCAAGTCACTTATGTACATAATGAGCATCATTCTATCTGTATGTGGCATCAATACTGGTGGGATGAAGAGGTATTTCTGGAGACTATCAAATTCTTCTTAATAGTACTTGTTCCATTGATATATGACCCCCTTCTTCATCAATTGGTTAAGGGTAAACAGTTTCCAATGAGTTTTTCCTTGATGTTCTTGATTTAGGAATAGTGTCCATGAATTTCTCTCAAACCATTCATGTTTTGAGAAGGTAACCATCCAATAATAGATGCAGTCTTCTCAAGATCAACTTCGATGTCACGATGGTGTATAATAAAGCTAATACAATTTCCAGAGGTTACCACAATAGTACATTTCAAGGGGTATATCATTATAATAGAATTTCAAATCTTGTTGAATATGGTCTACAGTTTTTCTAGGTAGTCATAACATTATTGGGACATGACCACTATATCATCAACATAGCATGCAACAAAATTCTCCAAGAAGGGGTTGAAGATGTGATGCATAAGACTTTGGTATGTTATTAACAACATTCTTAAAGACAAAGGGAATTACCCAATATTAGAATACTAACTGAGGGTATTAGAAAGTTATGGATTCTTAATCATCTAGAGCCATCCAGATCTGGTTGTACCATGAATATCCACCCAGGATGGAGATAGCATAATAATCAGATGTTTCATTAATCAGGAGTTCTGTTACTAGAACCGAGAAGACATATTTTTTACAATACCGATTAGGATATATGAAATAAATTAAAACACTTACATCCCATTATTATTTCTCAAAAAGAAAATTTTTTCTATCCATTTTGGATATTTAAATTATTGATTGAAGTCTTCCTTGATGAGCTTGTCTACTTCATCATCAATTTTGGAGGAATGAATCAGGTGTGTTCCTTTTGCTGCATTCGTGTATCCTTGATGATCTTCTAGATAAACCAAATGGTGGGTGGCCACATTATGGTCATTTCATGGAATCTATGTGTTATTACATGAAAAAACATATCAATGTTTCAAAAAAATGGTGCATATAACTCTTGATCTTCAAGTGTCATGGTTACACTAGTCAGAGTGGACCGTGGACATTCCTCTATACCCAGATTTATCTCTATAAGTTCATCCACAATTATGGAGATTCCTTCCTAAAATTATGGAGGTGCATCCCTGGGGACTTCCTCTTTATCCCCTTCCCCATGTTTTACTTATTCTACTTCTTCTTGAAGGTTATGTAATGAAGCAAAAATATATGAGCTAGGGGGAGTTGGCATATGTAGATATAGAAAAGGAGGAAACCATTTATTTTCCAACTGATGAAGAATGGACTTCTCAATTCTCTGAATAGAACGTAAAGGGTTGGGAATATGCATCCCCTTCTTTTTTTCCATTAATATTACATCTTCTTCATGTATGAGTGATGGAGTATATATTTTTTGAATATCAGGGACAAAATGATGATATCTTCATCCAAGATTCTATCACTTCTTGTAGAGTTAACACCTTCTCTTATACCATTGGGTTCAGTTTCCATGAATAACATTATTGAATACACTAAATTTGTTCTTGGATTTGGGATCACCCATTAAATTTCATTAATGGGAACCATGTAACCTGCAATGAGTTTTATAAAAGGGTTCTTCAGGATCTTATCTAGACCATTCATGGAATTGATTATAGTAAAATCATCCTCCATATAATATTTTACTCCCTTATGATATAACCGTACATCAATTTTCTAGGACACACAAGATTTGAACAAAACCTTATCACCATGAAATATACCTATTTTACTGTTGATGAAATATTTGTGACATTTGTGGAAAGATGACAGAATGTAAGAGTTATGACGAGCCAAGGTGTAACACCCTAGGTAAATAAAGAATATGACATTTGTATATTTATCCATATTTGTGAATAAAATATTAATATTACTTTAAAGGGAACGCTATGCTTGATGGATTACCCAATACACAACAACGAGTTCCTTTGAAATCTTACGTGTCACTCTAATAATAAAATAATTTTAGTTTAAATGGTAGTTAACACCTAGTCATTGTAATTACAGGAATGAACAGAACTAACTACAAAATTATTATATATGTTTTTCAAATATTTTTACTTTTTACAATAAATGTTAGAGGATTAAAAATGAAAATGAATCCAATTTTAAGCATTAATCTTTTAATATTCTCTAAAAGGTCGATTAACCGCCTTTTTGTGGAGAACCCTTTTTAAATATACATTTGACAATTTTATATTTTGTAGTTGATGAAATAAAATTCTTCTTTAGGATTGGGACATCAAAATTTATTATGTGTAAATTTTTCGTATTTTTCTGATAAAGTTAATTTTTTAATGAATAGTGAAAACTTTTGTATTTGAATTCAAAACCTCTTTTTAATCTAATTTATTTGTATGATTATATTATCTTTTGAATTGGTTTTAAAGTGAAATTAGAATATATTTTTACCATTTAATCCAATAGTGGTCATTGGAATTAATATCACATTGAAATTGGACTTAAACAACTGTCAATCTTCTGATATATATTATTTCATAAAAACACGCTATTTGGTCTGACAGTGGGAATTAATTATTAAGTTTATTAATGTAACTTATATGTTTTGAATTTTGCAAAATTGACATCATTTTTAATTTGGAATATCATATATATCTTTGGGTGATTTTTTGTTATTTTTCTGAAAAACTTCAATTTTTGATGAATAGTGAAACCACTAAGTGGTACTTAAAAAAACTGATTTTTCGTTTAAATAAATTTTACCACCTCTGTGTTTTGAATTTAAAAAATCCGACATACATGGTTTTCATTAGGAATTAAAATTTGGTTTAATGGGATTAAAATAATTTTTTGGTGAATAGTAACTTTTAAGTTTTTAATCGTGATTAAAGGTAATTAGTGTAATTTAAGGTAAAAATAATGTTTTAATAATATGAAATGACCTTGACACATGTCCTACCCTTATTGGATGTGTCATGGACAACTGACACAATCCATGGGTCAACTTGGGGACACCATGGAGCCACTTTGGTAGGAAAATGACATTAAAAACTTTTTAATTAATGTTCAAATAAAAATGTCACAAACATGTGTTGTTTTACTATAAAAAACTAAATGGGGTTATACAAGTCATATTTTTGACTATAAATATTCATTAGAAGTCTAAAAAAATTTCCTACATCATGATATTTTTTTTATAAATTAAATAAAATAAATTATTTCTGACACCATGATGATGTAGTGATTACCTCATTATTTAATGATTTAAATAAAATGAAAAGATTATGTAAAATCTAAGACCTAAACTTGTCAAAAACCTATTGGATGGATATATTTATAACTCTTATCACCTTATCCTCTAAATATATAATTTTGGTACCTTTAAAATCCGAAAAGAAATTTATAATAAAATAAAAGTTTATAACTTTCCAAGAGTGCCCATCGTCTCCTCTTATAAAAGGCACCCACCTCTACCCCCTTACCCACACCTATAATGCCATTTTCTCGGCCAAAACCTGCCCATTTCATCTCTCCACATACCTCTCTTCATCATTGAAGCCTCACCATTGGGCAGAATCCCTTCCAAGGAAGCCTTTGAGAACAAATAAAAAAGAGTTACCCGATTTAAAGGTAATGTCTTCCCTTGTGTTATTTTGTTTTATTTTGCTTCTCCATCCCTCTAAACTCATTTTATTACTTTATTTTGTAACAAAAACAGTATTTTAAATATACTAGGATGTTGTTATATGATGGATTCGAGCTACACTTACACACACATTCGTCTAATGGTTAAAGAACATACTGTTTCTGTGGGTGGAAAACTTCTCCCTCACGAAACGATGATTGTTCAATCTTCTCTTTACACCTTTCATGGTGTCCATTATGATGTCAATATATTTTATATATGATATATATGGTATTTACGTTTTCTATATTTTTATGAATTTTATATTTAAAACATTCCTTTATGCTTTTCATGTGGTGCAAATGAGATAATTTCATACGAGGAAGTGTGGACTACCGCCCACTCTAGTGATGTGACTCGTTCGTGCAAAACATGGAATGTATAAAGAATGAAATTAATGAACATATGTGACCTATATAAAATATATATTATACTATAATTATAATATATATATATATCTATCAATTACTTTTAATTCCATTAATATTAAAAAGAAATGAAAGTTGCGTTCTCGCGTACGTACGGCCTACCGTATCCATGAATGGTGCATTTCATTTATTTTTATCTCCAAATGTTATGGAGTAGTATAAAATAAATATGTACAATATATATATGATATTTAAATCATTAATACTGTTCTATATATGATTTACTTATAACTACAAGGAAAATCATTTTCAATCAAATTCATTTTTGACTCATGCACCAAACATCGAAACAACGTCGGATATGAACTCACATTATTAAAAAATTATTATAACATTATTATATGTCATATGAACTGAATAATAATATTTAAAAGAGGTCCTTAAGAATTTATAAATTGGCCATTGTTTATTATTCAGGAATATAAAGAAACGAACAAGACAAGTCAGACTTGAGGTAAGGGATTCAACCTCTCTCGTTCTTTTTAAGAACTCTCTTTTATGTCATTTCTTATAAGATCATCTTTATTATGTTTGGGGATCTTCATTTATATTCATAATACTGTAATTTTTTTGTTCATATTATGAGAGACCCTAATATGATCTCATAAATCCATTTTTGTAATTTTTAAGTGCCGCAGTTATGATGCCGAGTTTTCATAAGGGATTTTTCATCTCACATTTATTCATGTGAGATTTATGCTACATTTTCCACCATTTTCCATTGAGATGTGTATTTACATCACATTATACTACTATTGGTGTGATATTATTTGGTTTATGGGTATTTACATCAATGTTTTATAGTCCTTCTTTAATGGGGTGTACGTTTCGGAAGTTACCCAATTCAGTAAGGGAACCTTTCTCCCTCCTCATTTTAAAAGACGTAATTTTTAGGTCTTTTAGTCTTATTATGATTGGATATGTTCTTATATATCCTTATTGATATAAATATTATGTCCAAGTGATGAGATACCCCTTTTTACCTCTCATCAACTCATTTTATGAATTTTGAAGTGACGCCGTTAGGCTGTCAAATTTTTGGAAGGGAACTTCTTAACCCAATTTTGATTCTTTCGGATAAACTTGTACTCCTTGAATATGTCATTCTATGAATATGTGTGAATAAACCATGATTTTTTACACTTAATATCCAGTTATATTTGGTTTATTTGTTTGTCACACATAATTATGTAATTGATTTATCCTTAATCCAAGGATACCATCTTTTTAAGGGACATCATCTAAATCTCCTTTAATTAAGGCATATTTTTGTTCTAATACATGGAATTATTTTATACAGTGTATAACCCACTTTGAATTATACGTTTATTCAAAAGTAATATTTTCTATACGAAGCATTTTACGAAACTACAGAAAGTATGTTTTTTAATGTATGCGGTGACAATGACCTTTCCGCTGCCACGAGTATTATTTGATCTTTGGCTTCCTCAACATGTCATTATGTTTTTAAATGTAAATAAATACCATATTCTCTTTTTTGTATTGAAAATGTTTATTATAATGTATTTTTCATGTCAATATATTTAAGTAATATATTGTGATTGAAATGTGGAAATGTTTTCTTTCATTTATAATTGTTTTATGTGTTATGATTTTATAATGGTACTTGGACATTTGATGGGTAGTTACACGATAAAACATATGACGTGTGGTGCCGTGAATACCAGGATGGGTCGTTACGTTATAACATCCAATGCATTGTGTATGGAAGTCGGCTGTATGGATATTACATTAAGTATGTGGGGAATTCGACCGTATGGTTATTCCATTTAATTATGTTTATGTCCCAAGTTACCATTATATGTTATGTGTTCTTTATATGGGTTTTATGGTAATATTTTGGTTACAAAAGGGTATGTAATGGTATTTTATTCAGTTAATAGTTTTTACTACTTCATAAAGGTGAAAAGTATTACTTTGGTAATGTACTCATGGATTACTTGTTATTTGGAAAAACTAACAGTTTTCTATCTTTGTGTATCCTTTACTAGGATTTTTATGCTCATCCCAAGTTTTTGAAATGTTTTTCATAGGTCTTAAAGATGAATAGGCTAAAGGATGGGTTCAAGGAAAGACATTCTATCTAAAACATGGAACTAGACATGTTTCTTTTTAAGTGTTTTTTTTATTTTATGGAAACTTAGTATAAGTGTCTACTATGTAACCTTTTGAGTGGTAATAGTTATGACCTAATTATCTAAAACTCTAATCCTGAAAATATCCTCTATGTGAATTATTCATTTAATTCATGATTAAGTAATGTTTAACGCCAGGGACTTATAGTTGGTATCAGAGGTCGGTTTAGATAACTTTAGAGGTTAGGGTACTCTCTAAACATAAGTGACATTACCACAATGGTTATGATTTCAGAAAGAGTCCTAATTTTAGATAAAGTGAATGAATAATTATATGTTAGTGTTTGTCTTCCACATTATTAGATGATGGTTTTGTTGATATACTCACACTGACCTTTTTGGTTTTTGAAAATGTCTAGATATAGCAGGCACCAAAGTAACAGTGGATGTGAAGGAAACTGTGACAGTTTTCTGAGCGAGCAACTGAATGATATGGGAGCTGCATTGAGAACTCTTGTATTTATCCTTAACCAACTATCTGGAGTCATGATTGACTACCTAAACCTCTTTGATTTCTATAAGGCATCGTATATGCGAGAAACAAATCACTACAGAACTACAGATAATAATCATAAAGGTATGTGTGTTAAAATTCCTATGTGTCAAATATGTGGAAAGAAACACGTTGGAAAATATTTCAAAGGGACAAAAATATGCTATAGTTGTGTAAATGATGGTCATAAAGAAAGAACCTTCCATGGAAAAAGGAAGAATCCAGTTGACTCGAGGAAAGGGAAAGAAGTTCTTTCTGAGGGATCAATTGAATGTTTTAAATGTGGTGTGCATGGTCATTATGAAAACACATGTCCTATGAAGAAGTTTCGGGAATGGAATCACCATTATCATACAAATATTCGTTTACCAATACCTAATTCCATTCCGATTGAGGATAAAGAAACTGACAATGACCAATCAAAGGTATGGATTATTTTTGAACAATTTTTTTCCTATTTTGGAATCTTAGGATATGAGTCATGATTTTTTTGTAGGAAAGAAGTATTTCTGAATAAGTTGGAAAGTAATGGTTAATGGATCATGAAGAATGTTGAATGAGTAAGAAGTCAACATATAAGGGCTTCAAGTGTTATGTTGAAATTTTTAAGAGTATTATGTCTCTTTTGATGATGGGGTTACATTAGAAGACTTTATATAGTATGTGTAACCCTGATGTTTGATATATGAAAATTTTATTCAAGGAATAGTTATCTATTCTTTTGTGGACATAGTTATAAATAACCATTTGGGTTTATAGGATCCTTACTTTTGAGGTAATTATGGGTTACTATATGTTATGATGGAAAGTGGAAGGCATGAGATAAAATTGGGGTTAAATTATGTTATGGTTATTTTTGATGATTTTATCTCTTTTTGGTGAATTATTTGAGAATTATATAGTTTGGAAAAAGGACAACATTCAGACCGTGTGACAACTCGTCGCATCAGACAAAACTGTGGGAATCGAACCCACAACCAAAGTGCGATTAGTATTTATCACCTACCACTGGACTACATGAAGTCACTAGTCAGTTTGAATAATTCAATTTATTTAGATGATTTTATGTATTAAGAGTAAGTTGATTTTGGGTTATCTATGAAAATTGTTAACCTATCACGGAGGATATGTGATTAGGTTAATTACTTTCCAATAAGAGACTTTAAGAGAAACTAATGTTGTTTGGAGATAAATGTTACGATTTAACTTGGAAGACTATGTGATGAAATCCTTCAAATATTTGGGTTTTAATATTAGTTTGGTTTACTTGTGGTCCTCGTGGAACTTTGGGTCTTGTTGGACAAATTTTGGAGATTAAGAATAGATTTCCTTTTTATAAAGGATTATCCTTTTTGGGTATTATCTGATCTCATACTAACCTTTTTGGTTTTAGTTTTAGTTAAGGTCTAAATACATGGGAAGTATACTGTTCTCTTTTTTGGATTTGTTTATTCTTTAGAAGTTGATTATAGCTCTCTTAATGTAAAAAAGTCATCCTAAATACTCATCATTTGGAGAAAATATGAGTTCGTGTAAGAAATCTAGTAAAAGATGAAAGTCAACATGACAAGTAAGTATGTTTACTTATGTTTTATTTAAGCTCAATAATAAATTCCTCAATGAAAAGTAACTAAAATTTTTTTTTCTGTTAACTTTTCCTACTGGGGAATCCAATACCATTTAACCCATCACAAGTTTGTGATTTTCTGGTGGTTACCTTTCTCCTAAACATGTTTTCAATCACACTCCCTCAGAACATGACCCTTTGTTTTTTCTTCCATATCCATGTTTTCATACATGGAATCCTAGTATGGGTTAACTCAGGTGGCCTTTTTACTTCCCATTCTTTCTTTTAAAGTGATAGTTTAATTTACTCTTTTTCCGATGTGGGACTTTCAATTAGGTTTCCAAGCCCAATTTTAAAATTGCGAGGACGCAATTCGCAAAAGGGGGGAAGGATGTAACAACCAAGGTAAATGAATAATATGACATTTTTATATTTATCTATATTTGTGAATAAAATATTAATATTACTTTAAAGGGAACGCTATCCTTGATGGCTTACCCAATACGCAACAACGATTTCCTTTGAAATCTTATGTTGCACTCTAATAATAAAATTATATTATTTTAAATGGTAGTTAACACCTAGTCATTGTAATAAATGGAATGAACAGAACTTTCTACAAAATGATTATATATGTTTGTAAAATATTTTTTATTTTTACAATAAATGATAGAGGATTAAAAATGTAAATGAATCCAATTTTAAGCATAAATCTTCTAATATTCTTTAAAAGGTAGATTAACCACCTTTGGATGGAGAATCCTTTTAAAATAAACTTTTTACAATTTTATATGTTTTATTTGAAAAAATAAAATTCTTCTTTAGAATCGAGACATCAAAATTTACTTTCTGTAAATTTTTGGTATTTTTCCGATAAAGTTCATTTTTTAATGAATAGTGAAAATGTTGTATTTTAATTCAAACCCTCTTTTTAATCTAATTTATTTATATGATTAGATTATCTTTTGAATTGGTTTTGAAGTTAAATTAGAATATATTTTTACCATTTAGTCCTATAATGGTCATTGGAATTAATTTTACTTTGAAATTGGACATAAACTAGTGTCAATCTTTTGATATATATTGTTTCATAAAAACACGCTATTTGTTCTGACAGCGGGAATTAATTATTAAATTAATTAATTTAACTTATATGTTTTGAATTTTGTAAAATAAAAATCTTTTTTTAATTCGGAATATCAAATATATCTTACGGTGGATTTTTGGTATTTTTCGGAAAAACTTCAATTTTTTGATGAATAGTGAAACCACTAAGTGGTACGTAAAAAAACTGATTTTTCGTTTCAATGAAATTTTACCACCTCTGTGATTTGAATTTATAAAATCCTACATACATGGTTTTCATTAGGATGTAAAAAGTGGTTCAATGTGATTAAAATAATTTTTTGGGGAATAGTAACTTTTAAGTTTTTAATCGCAATTAGAGGTAATTAGTGTAATTTAAGGAAACAATAATGTTTTATTAATATGAAATGACCTTGAAACTTGTCCTACCCTTATTGTATGTGTCATGTACGACCAATACAATCCATGGGTCAACTTGGGGACCCCATGGAGCCACTTTGGTAGGAAAATGACATTAAAAACTTTTTATTTACTCTTAAAATAAAAATGTCACAAACATGTGTTGTTTTACTAAAACAACTTTTAAATGGGGTTATACAAGACATATTTTTGACTATAAATATTCATTAGAAATCTAAAAATATTTCCTACATCATGATATTTTCTTTTAACTTTTAGACATTAAATAAATTAAATTATTTATGACACCATGATGATGCAGTGATTACATCATTATTTAACGATTTAAATAAAATGAATAGATAATGAAAAATATAAGACCTAAACTTGTCAAAAATCACCTGTATGTATGGATATAGAACTCGTATCACCTTATCCTATATATATATAATTTTGGGACCTTTAAAATCCGAAAATCAGTTTATAATAAAGTAAAAGTTTATATCTTTCCAATAGTGCCCCTCCTCTCCTCTTTTAAAAGGACCCCACCTCCACCACCTTACCCACACCACTCAAGCCATTGGCTCAACCAAAACCTGCCCATTTAATCTCTACATATCCCTCTCTTAATCATTGAAGCCTCACCTTTTGGCATAATCCTTTCCAAGTAAGCCTATGAGCTCAAATCAAAAAGAGTTACCCGATTTAAAGGTAATGTATTCCCTTGTGTTCTTTTGTTTTATTTTGCTTATCCAACACTCTAAACTCTTTTAATTCCTTTATTTTGTGACAAAAACAAAATATGAAATATTCTAGGATGTTTTTATGTGAATTATTCGAGCTAAACTTACACACACCTTTGTCTAATGGTTAAAGAACTTACAGTTTCTGTGGATGGCGAATTTCTGCCTCAAGAAACCATGATTGTTCAATCTTCTCTTAACACCATTCATGGTGGAAATTATGATGTCACTATATTTTATATATGATATATATGGTATTAATGTTTTCTATATTCGTCTGATTTTTATATTTAAAACATTCTTTTATGCTTTTCATGTTGTGCAAATACGATAATTTCATACGAGGAAGTGTGGACTACCACCCCCTCAAGTGATGTGACTCGTTCATGCAATACATGGAATGTATAAATAATGAAATTAATGAACATATGTGACCTATATAACATATATATTATACTGGAATTATAATATATATATCTCGCAATTATTTTTAATTCCATTAATAAGACATAGAAATGAAAGTTGTGTTCATGCGTACGTACGACCTACCATCTCCCTGAAAGGTGCATTTCATTTCTTTTTATCTCCAAATTTTATGGAGTAGTATAAAATGAATATTTAGTGGATATATAAGATATTTAAATCATTAATACTATTCTGGAGATTATTTACTTATAACTACACGGACAATCATTTTCAAACAAGTTCATTTTTGACTCGTGTACCAAACATCGAAAAAAACGTCTGATATGAACTCACATTATTAACCAATTATTATAAAATTATAATATGTGATATGAACTGAATAATAATATTTAGAATAAGTACTTAGGAAATTATATATTTACCATAGTTTATTATTCAGAAATATAAAGAAACCAACAAGACATGTCGGACTTGAGGTAATGGATCCAACACCTCTCGTTCTTTTTAAGTACTCTCTTTTATGTCATTTCTTATAAACTTATCATTCTTATTTTTGGGGATGTTATTTTATATTCATCATACAGTAATTTTTTTATTCATATTATGAGATACCCTATTTGATCTCCTAAATCCATTTTTTGGAAGTTTCACGTGGCGTCGTTAGGCTTCCGAGTTTTCATAATGGATTTTTCATCTCACTTTTATTCCTATGAGATTTCTGCTACATTTTCCACTTTTTTCCTTGGATTGGTGTATGTACTGACCATTATTCTACACTTGGTGTAATATAATTTCTTTTATGGGTATTTAAATCAACTCTTTATAGTCCTTCTTTCATGGGGTGTATGTTTTGGAAGTTACCGAATTCGGTAAGGGAAGCTTTCACCCTCCTCATTTTAAAAGACTTCTTTTTAAGTATTTTAATATTATTATGATGGGATATGTTCTTATATATCCTTATTCCTATAAATGTTATGTACAAGTGATGAGATACCACTTTTTATCTCTCATCAACTCATTTTCTGAATTTTGAAGTGACGTCGTTGGGCTATCAAATTTTGGAAAGGGAACTTCTTAACCAAATATTGATTCATTGGGATAAACTTGTACTCCTTGAATATGTCATTCTATGAATATTTGTGAATAAACTATGATTTTGTTACACTTAATATCCACTTATATTTTCTATATTCGTTTGTCACACATAATTATGTAATTGATTTATCCTTAAACCTAGGATTCCAACTTTGTAAGAAACTTCGTCTCGATCTCCTTTCATTAAGCCATATTTTTTTCTAATACAAGGCTTTCTTTTATACGGTGTATAAACCCCTTTGACTTTTAATTTTATTCAAAAGTAATATTTTCTATATGAATCATTTTAATAAATGACAAAAAGTATGTTTTTTTAACGTATGCGGTAACCATGACCTTTCCGCCGCCGTGAGTATTATTTGATCTTTGGATTCCTCAAAAAGTCATTATATTTTTAAAAGTAAATAAATACCATATACTCTTTTTTGGTATTGAAAATGGTTTTGATAATGTATTTGTTATGTCAATATATTTAAGTGATATATTGTGCTTGAAATGTGGAAATTGTTTCTTTCCTTTATAGTTGTTATATGTTTTATGATTTTATAATGGTACATGGACATTTGACGGGTGGTTAAGTGATAAACAATATGACTGGTGGTGTCGTGAATACCATGACGAGTGTTTACGTTATAACCTCTAATTCATTGGGTATGGAAGTTGGCCTTATGGCTATTCCATTAAGTATGTTTGAAAGTCGATAGTATGGTTATTCCATTTAAGTATGTTTATGTCCCAATTTACCTTTATATGTTATGTGTTCTTTATATGGGTTTTATGGTACTCTTTTGGTTATAAAGGGGTAAGTAATGGTCTTTTATTTATTGAAGAGTTTTTACAACATCCTAAAGGTGAAAAGTATTTCTTTGGTAAAGTAATCATGGATTACTTGTTGTTTTGAAAAACTAATAGTTTTCCTTTTTTGTGTATCCTTTACTGGGCTTTTTATACTCATCCCATGTTTTTGAAATGTTTTCCATAGGACTTAAAGATGAATATGGTCAAGGATGAGATCATGTAAATACATTCTATCTAAAACATGGAACAAGACATGTTTCATTTTAAGTGTTTTTTTTATTTTATGGAAACATAGTAGAAGTTTCTACTATGCAATCTTTTGAGATGTAATAGTTATGACCTGATTCTTTAAAAATCTAAACCTGAAAAGATCCTCTATGTGAATTATTCATTTAATTCATCATTAATTAATGTTTAAGGTTGGGGCCATATACAAGGTATGCCCATTAGAACATTTAATGTGGTATTTTGTAGTAAAAACATGAACTCTGAATCAAACACAATATCCATGAGCTAAGTTTTGACTGCAATTTTCCCAAGGGGTTCATGCTCATTCATTTTTTAACCCAGTAGCATCATATTGAAGGGAGACATGTGATATTAAATGTGAACTAGATGGTGATTTTTGTTGATATAAATGAGGTTGAACCCTAATTAATTATCAATAATGTTTTTCAGATATTAATATCATTTATTCTTCTAGATATGTATAGGTTCTTGGCATGTCCTTGTACAAAATATCTTTATCCCATTCCGTGAAAGATATGACTACTTGGAATTATTCTAGATCATTTTCAATACAGAAAACCTCTATTAGAGTAATCTTGACTTCAATATCCTGTGGAGTTGACAAGTCCTCTATAAGTTCTTCTCAATGTACTTTTCATAGAATCAAAGAATCTAGGATCGATAGTTTGTCTAGTACATGGGCTAGTTGTTTCAATGTATCATACTTATGATCAATAGGTCTGTACTTTTTTTTAAAAGTTAAATCATTGGTCAAAGAACATGACCCAATTTATTAAATAAAGAAAAGAATCTACTAAAGTCTGAAGGGGAGGATCTTATTACAATTTTTTCATAAATGTGAAGTAGATCAACCAGCAACTCATCCAACCAAGTAATTCTTTGGTTGACCCCTTTGTTGGCTATACCATCATCAACCATGTTAGCTTCTTCGTAGGCATCTGTGGTGATGTATCTAATTTCCAAGAGAAAATATAAGAAATTCATCTAATGGGTATTGAGAAACCAGGCAAGGTGAACCGCACCACTTCATATTTCTTGGAAAATGGCGGTCGAATCACTTTCAATCTAGTTGTTGTTCTATGTCTTTTGTTAATCAAAATCAACAACATGAATCACAACCTCCATCTCAACTTCATGAGAAATGGAAATCCTACAGCCACTGTAGAAGTTGCCATGACAATGCCCAAGCTAGTCTATAAAGATGGAACCACCTCCAGTAGGTCCCAAATTCCCTTTAGAGGAACCTTCAAAACTGATATTGATCTATTCAGGAAATGGGGCTTGCCAGAACACCTAAAAAGTGTGTCTCGGTTGACTGTAGAGACCCTAAATCTGTAGTCGATTAAGAATCAAAAAGTCTACTACCGAGTTGTCACAATGACCATTCTAAATAATGGAAACATCGTTAATGGCAATGATAATTCTTGTCTGACTTGCATTAATCTTGAATGAGGATTTTTTTTTGAATAATAGAGTTTCGATCATACCATATGGCGTGGAGGATCTCATCCATAGTAGTCAATATAAGATTATGGATTTGCTATGAAGTGTCAAGCTCAACACAACATTCTAGCTACGTGAAAATAAAGTCGAAGAATATCCATATGCAATCAAAAACATTAGTGATAAAATTATAGACTGTAGAAGTTGTCGAACAAGACAAAAAGAAATTATTTGTGTCTTCTCTATGATGATGAAAAATATGACATTTGGAGCATATTTAGATACCAATGGTATGGAAACATACATTAGTAGGGAGATAGTTGTGTGTAATGCACTGAACAAGGTTGATCCTTGAGAGAATAATACAGGGCTTATCAAAATGTCTTAACCAATTAAAAATTGTATATGAAGATGAGATGTTGTGATTGTAAAAGCATTTGGAGTCAGGAACACCATTTTGGGCATGCTCTCATACTAGGAATTCATCATAGATAGAGAAGGTGTAATTATCGACCTCATGTATGATGTTATTCAGAATATTATGATGTCTGGATTGGAGAAACTCCTTTATAGTGTCGTTGGAATTATCCGGAAGGGAATTGGGCGGTATCATGAAAATAAGTGTGGTGTCAGTCTAATTTTCAATCCAGAAGAGCATGGAAGAATCCATGTCATCCATACATCGAGCGTTGTTCATAATAATGACAGAGGAGATTTTGATGGAAATACAGATCGAAGAATTAAATTTGTTCAGATTAATTTTTTTCAACCTCAAAAGAAATTTTATTAAAGAAATTATGTAGATTCCGAGGAGTTGTTGATAATACTCCAACTGAGCCAGCCTTTAAGGGCCTCATTCAAAAGTTTGAAATTTTTTATACCGAGACCACCCTGGTCAAGGGATTTACAATAGGTGGACCAGGGGATGGTAACAAGTTTCTTATCCAGATTACTACCAATCCAGACGAAATTTCTATTGTAAACATTAATCTTTTTATAAAGACTGATAAGCCATTTATAAACCATCATCGAGTAAATCATTTGGGAGACAATGGTGGACTTCACGATGAAAATATTTCCTGCTATAGAGAGCGATTTACCTTTCCAAGAGGACAGTTTTTTGAAAACTTTTCCAATAACTATGTTGAAGAACATGGATTTAGGTCATCCGCCAAAGATGGGAACTCCCATAAAAAGTAAAGAGGAAGTATCCCTCGTTAATGCCTAAAAATTCAATGATTCAACTTTTATGCGTGGGAGATAAATTCATACCAAAAAAACAAGACATTTGTTCCATCTGATAGCTTTATAATATATATATTCTTAATGATCTATGGCCATTTTTATATTTAGAATATTCCTTTTTCCTCCATTAAGTAATCGATTGATGTCATTGGCATATAAAATATGATTTGGGACATTTAGGTTTATGGCCCCCTTAATGGGTTTAAGTTTGTTTTGTTCAACCAGGAAAGTGAGAAATATTCTAAGGTGGTCCTCAAAAATAGAAAAAATTATGGCCGATAGGGGATCTTCTTTCCTAAAACCATCAGTGCATGTGAAATTTCCCTTAGGGGATCCATTAATAAGGATAGAGATATAAGATGATTTAAAAATAGTGCAGATCCTTCTTATAAAAATGTAATTGAAAACCAATCCCTAGAGAACATTCAAAATGAATCTCCAATCTATGGTATCAAAAGTATTCCTAATGTCGAGTTTGATAGAAATACTTCCAATTCTAGAAACATTGTTAAGTGAGTTGGTGCTTTCTGAGGCCAGGAAAATGAAATCTTGGATGGATATTCCCTTCATAAACCCAAATTGATTCCAAGAAATAATTTGGTTGCATTGGGGTGAAAGGCTATTTTCTTGAAGCATAGTGATGATTTTATGAAGGGAATTTATAAGAGAAATAGGATGAAATAGATGGATTTCGGAAGTATTTCCCACTTTTGTAATTAAGGTAAGAAATTGGGTATTCAGGCCCTAAGGGAGAAACCCATTGGTGATGAAGGTTTTGACAAGTTTACAAACATCAAGGTGAATGACCTCCCAAAACTGCTGATATAACCCATTGTATAACCCATCTGGCCCTTGGGCACTATTAGGATTTAGGCTAAAAACAATTTCCATAATTTCATGATCAAGGGGAATACCTAAAAAATTATTGGCCTTCTCTTTGAAAATGATCGGGATATCCCCAATAATGAGATCATTGTTGATGCTAGCCCCATTGAAAATATTTTCAAAGTCAGGGACTACATGATTAGTGATATCCTCTTTAGAGTCAATGATAATATCATTGACCCTAACAATGGATAATGGCCAACAAACCATCCTAATTATTTAAAGGAAATTGTTGAATTTAGTGATGCGGTCCCCATCCGTGAGCCACATATTTTTTAAAAATTTATTGTGCATATTTACTTTAAGAAGAAAAAGTGTGTTAAGTTCCAACGTGAAGTTCAATTCATTTTGGGGGTCAAAGGAAAAAAATCAGAGTTTGTGTTTTCGTTTTGATTTTGATTTGAGATCATTCTCATGGTCAGTGATGTCCTAGTCAACTTGCTTAGATTTAGATCCACACTGACCCCTAAGACATTTCTTGAGGTGTTTGAGCTTCATAACATAGGAAAAAGGATTAGTGTTATGATTCATGGACTCCCAACTTTTTTAATTAGGTGAGAACATTCTAGGTCAGCTGACCAGGAATTATTAAACATGAAGGGATTATTAGTCCTGCATTTTTTAGGGAACATACTGACTAGGATATGATGATGATCAGACTTTAAACATGGGAAAGTAATGCTGGATATGGTATCCCATTTATCCAGATCTAGATTATTTTTAAAGTCCCTATCATGTTTACTAGAAGCAACTCTATTAAGGTGTCTTCTATACCAAGTATACATGGCACCTGTAAGAATGATTTCTATTAGGTCACAATCTTCTAAAGTAGCAAACAATTCTCTAGAGGAAGTGTGTTAGAGTGGGAAGGAAAAAAAATTTCACAAGGGTAAAGAATTGCATTAAAGTCTCCCATCACAATCCAGGGGTAATTAATGTTATTATCTAACACATAAAGTTTATTACAAAGAGGTCGTCTGACTTGAATACAATTCTTTCCATAAACTGAAGTGCAGAAAATATGTGGGCCATCATGAATAATGTCACAAGTGAACTTTTGTTCAGAGAAACTATAAATATTAACAGTTTGTAAAGAGGAATAATAGAAAATACATAGGGACTCAATAGGAGGATCCAATTTACAAGAACTAATAAAGATATAACTAGCACCATGGAGTAGCCTAGAATTTTTATAGAAATTAAATTTTGGTTCAGCGATTGCAATTTTTTTGGCTTATGCATCTAAACAAAGAGTTTTAGAACCAAAAGACTGGTAGGGTTCACTAAACCATACAAATTCCAAAAAAAAATACATCCATTTAGAACTGATATTTGGAGCATGAGCCCCCTTTTTTTCTTCGAACTGCCCAAACCGTTCATTCTCCCAGATCTAATAAGAGTTTGAGAAGAGGGTGGACTGTTCAATTTGTCTTTCTTACTCATAATATAAGCATTAACATTGTTAGAAGTGCCTATGTTACCAATAATATCAAAAATATAAGGAGTTTTGTTTGTCAGGGGGGTGGTCATGTGTCCATCCTTACACTTCGTAAGAGAGTCATTATTCTGTTTAATAGTAGGAAAACTAGGGGTTGTGTGCCTATTATCAACTTGGAATCAAGAGAGACATTTAGGGTTTTTTGTGCTTCTGAGAGTGCATTCAGAGAGGTTGACTTAGTGTTAGAACACAAATTAGTGGTAGTGTGTGAAATCACTATCCTAGTTGTGTCCAAGAGAGAAATATCAGATTTATTTATTCCTGTAACCTCCTCCAGTGGAGGTCAGGCAGGAGTTTCAGAACATGTTGGTTAATCGCAGGGGAGGGTTTAGGTTTTATCCAAGATGTAGGGAGAATAGAAACACTAGATACACGATGGATAGTCTAATGGGGTGTCTCATCCAATACATGTGGTAGAGGGATAATAGGAGAAGTAGGATCATTATCTCTTAATATAGTCTTTCATAGATGCGAGACATCTAGTGGAACTATACAAGTGGATTCATCAATATATACCTCGACTGGTCCATGTGCTTCATTGGAAACCTCCAGAGAGAGTCCATCCTTAGCATAAGAAACCTGAATTGGGTCCTCAGATGAGTTGTCATCCTGATATTGATCACAAAGATCAAAAATCATATGATCAATACCCTCGATGATGTTAAGATAATTGATTCCATTTTCTTCCTCTTTGACCTGATCTACCCTAGTGATACCCGAGTTCACACCCAGAAAACTTGTTTTCTTGACCCAGATATCCAGTTTCTTCTTGGGTGGCTCAGATTTTTCAAGAGCATGGATGTTACCCTTATTCTTCATAACCTCAGTCCATCCTTCATTGAGGGGTAGAGCAACCTAGCTCTTCCTAACCCAAAATTTTTGCAGAGAGTGGCCAACAATTTTATAGAACTCACAGTACGGTGGGATAAGGTCACACTCTACCTTAGATTTAGTTTTGAATTCATTTTCATTGAAGTTAATTACCATTCGCAATTTGGCAGCAATGTCGATTTTGATTAAGACCCTAGCGTAAAGACTAGTCTCGACATTAAGAGTGTGTTGATCAATATTGAGTAGGGTGACTATACAGTAAGCAATATCATTCTGAATTTTTGGATGCAAAAAATACTAGGTGAGTCCATGCAACCTCACCCAGATTTAAACAATGGAAGTCCTTGAAGTGTGTTCGGTTGAAAGAGAAGTCCCACTCTGAGATATGGAGTACTCTAGGATTAAGTTGAATATTTAAAAGATTGTAAAAGAGGTTTAGTTTTTCCTATGATTTTAATACCATGTTAAAATAACATTTCCCAATCATAACCAGCTTCCATATCTGCACTGATTCATTTTATCTTCCATATCTTCACTGTTCTTACTGGACTTGGCTAATTGGGAGGGCCTACCCATCATGGAGGTGGTGGCATATCCTCTAAACCATCTTCTATGATGGTCATATCATGGTAGCACATGTTATTCATAGAGGATTAACACCCATGATCATACTAATATTTCTAGAGATATTTCCCACATATTTCCTTTATGTATATGTTTTGAGAGGGGGTTTGGATGAAGTAGTGGTTCCCATCAAAACAATATCATACCATTAATCCTCAGACTTGATGACCTCTTCCCCTAGTTCCCCATTCAAGTATAGGGAAATCAAGTTTATAGTAAAAATAATAATTTGAGATTGGATATTTTAACTGAATAACATTAACTTAACTGAAGATCAAATCCTCATCAGATAATGATTATTCTTGATGGGTCAAATATTTTCATTCTATTTGAATGGGTTTTTCATATGCTTATAATATGGACATCATTATGTTTTCTAAGGTGATGGACGACTATGGGATTGACATTATATCATCATATTTTTTATCATAATCCTTCAGTCAGTGATTCTTTTTTGAGGATTTTCCTTTATAGGAATATGATTTTGATGAATCTGGATTTGCTGTAGAGTAAGTGGATGGAGGAAAAATGTGTTCATTCCACTGTGTTCATCTAATTACATGAGTCTGGTTGATTGTTTTCATGACCATCAAGTCACCAAAATTATGCATTCTCATGATTTTTACTTCCATCCACTCAACTTCCTTCTCTTAATTGGTAGATAAAAAAAATTCTATATAGGCTAGTGATTTTTTTATTGAATTTCTCAGAGTCCACCGTATTTTTGTCGGAGGTCTTTTTAAAGAAAACAATCCATGATTGGGTTCACCGACATTTTATGGAAGGGGAAATTGTTTGGGAGATCATTGTCTCCTTATTTTTTATGATTCTTTGCCTATGGAAACTAAAATATGTTATTTCTCAATGATGAGATGAATTTGATAGTGACTTCATCATTTATAAAAAAAACATACCTTGTTTTTCATCTGTTCAAACTATTTCTTCAACTAATATCATTGATAATCCCGATGAGGTGGCCATTCTTGTTGATGTCCGGGAGGTGGAGACCTATGGTATGATGATGGATTTGATGTAGGGGTAGTTACAAGGGACTAATTAAGTGTAACTTTAGTGGCCTATTATAATCCTAATATCCTTCCCCGAGCGGAGGTAATCACTTGGGACAAAGCTATGGACTCTGAGATGGAGTTTTACACATTCTATAAAATTGAGTAAAGGTCCCAAAACTATCTTATATATTATATAGGGATCAACTATGCGTTAAACTCATCGCATATATTTTCTACACAGATTGGAAGCAACTCTTAATGAGAGGGATGTAGGTCAATAAAGCATACCAATCCTTTCCACTGGGAAAGGAAATATAAGACTCTTTCATTCATTGTTTGATTTCACTTCATGAGATCAAAGTATATTGTCCTCTACAACAATGAGATGAACTAGAATAAGAACTTCTTATAGATATCTTCCCATCCAGTGATTTATTGAGATAGAAAACTCATATACCATACAAAGGTCGGAACCGATAGTGATGTCAGGAAGCATCTAAGTTTTCCGGCCTCCATTTGATCAAGAGTACCAATCATGGGATCAAAGTGAGAAGAAAAATGTGTCATGTTATTTTCTTGGTATCTTGATAAATTAAATATTATAAATTTCATATTTTTAAAGATTTTTTGGGAGGATTCAGGTCTACCCATTCGGGGTAATTCTCATCTTCTGACTATACAGGTGCACTCTATTATTCCTTATCATCTAATAAATCATTTAATGATTCAATAGGGTTTATAATAATTTGAGAAACATAAGTATGATTTCGGACCCAAAAAGGTGTGGCAGTTCGAGCATGAATGGGTTTAGTGACTGGTAGATCCATTGGTTGGAGTACTGATAGTACATTAAATGCACAACCAATAGGGGAATGCCTTTGAGTATGTACATGAGTATGTTCTAGTAGTGTTCCCAATGGAGGAAAAAATCGATCTACATCTATTTACCCAAATATATTATTTGATATCCCACTTTTTAGGACATTCTTGATCTAAACCCATTTCTACAATGACCCCTATTTGTTAAGGTGTAGAATATGGAAGTGAAATTTGGGAATCTTATTGCTGAACATATGTATCATGATAGATACACTAGATAATTATGCATTGAGTCTCCTGGATTCATTCATCAAATCATATTACTAAGTGATTATTTCCTCTCTATAAAACAACTTACCTTATCCATAAGGTAGATGAGGTACAATATGACTCATACCTATTTCCCTATTGGGTTCCTTTTGAGGAGGTAGAGGAGAAATGTTTGAGGGATTACCCATATTCTAAGAAAACCTATGGTTTTAGGTATATACCCATCCTTCATTTGTTTTACAGTGGACCATATCATGAATTGTAACTTCCTCCCTCAACCTCTATAAACATGACTCATGTTATAGAGGATTTTCAATGTCAACATTGATGAAATTCACTGACACAAAATGAATTGATGTTATTATATCAGTATCTCTATGAGATAAACTTCTTATCTATCATCTATGAGACCTTTTCCTATCCTTTTTTTTGATTCCCTAGGTGAATCATGTCGAATAGTAATTAAATGGGAATGTACAAATAGTTCATTCGCTTATGTTCCATATAAATATATTACATCATGTGATGTGAAGAATCGAGAGGATCCCCATTGATACATCTTCCCCAATTAGTAGAAGACTAATTATCAGGGAGGATTGGATTGTTAGGGTGAAAAATCCACCATCCCCGAGGGTTAAAACTTTTCATGTTATAATTTCACATTCATTCTAGCCTAGTTTTCTAGTTCTGAGTGTTGGGTTAAACAATCCCCCAACCATACGAGTTGGGGATGCTCCCGGACTATCAGGGCTGATATTACCTCGGTTGACCATTTTATTTTAGTGTTTTTTTGGATTTGGGATGTGTTTATTATTCAGAATGTGCATGAACCACCTATTTCCAAGGACTATTGTTTTATTTTTGACAACAACAAAATCTGTTGGGAATGCTATGGGGGATTCCTCCTGTGTTCTTAACATATTGTTGGTTAAAGGTCACAAATTATGGTCATTGTGACCAACTATTTATAATTTTTTAAAACTAAACATGAATATAATTCTTCATTTAGGATTATCATCTTTTGTGGCTATGTATGATTGTAAAGATTTGGAATTATCTTGACCAACACCGAGAGGCGAGACATCAAAATTTCTAGAGGGAGTAGAGTACGGCCCTTCTTTGAGAGCACTGATTCTAGATTACATCTGTCATTATGATAGTGACTCATAATTAAATACAGAGTTTCATAATTCTCTCTTCGTCCCATGTTTCATGGACTTGAAAGATATATGGCAGATAATTTTTGAGACACCCCTTGAGGAACTATTTTCCTAATTCCAACGAATATTAGTTCTATATGGATTATTGAGAATTTGGTTTGTTTGATTACAATCTGATCTACACTACTATGATGGAGACAATTCATAGGTGGGAGAAAGAGAATTAGCTTCAACAATATCTCATAGAGGCTAAACTACTCAACAACATAGATGCATTTCAATCATCATTATCCTAAACAAAGGCCAATAATAACAAAAATCTAGCAGAATTCAAGAAGAATGTCATGGTGAATATTATTCAGGAATTGTGAATTCATCAAGAATTAAATGTCACCCAATGGTAACTCATACAACTTAATTTTTCATTAGAAAAATCTAAAACGTATGGATAAACTGCCATTGCAGTTTCCATAGAAGTGGTTCGTCAGGCTGAGGAGACTGAAGATAGATTACTGAATGAGCTTTAACCAGTGGCTAGTAGGTCTCATGGGTTTTTTCAATTGATGTATAGTTACATTAAATTACACTAGTAATATAAAATTTAGAGACTCCATCTGGTGGATGTTCTTATGGGGGTTTTTTTACTTATAAATGAAATGAATTTTATTTCCAATCATCTGTATCGTCATCCCTATTTCTTTCCTCCAATAATAATGTAATATTGAATCCAATTTTCATAGAAAATTATACCGACTGGTTTTAACCACAATGATGGGATGGGGAAATGATATAATTTTTTTCTAGTCTATGGTTATTACCGAGCATAGCATGACTGTATCTAGCGTTATATTGACAGCCCTAAAAACTATGTCTCTTTTGTTTCATCACCATAATTATCTCCATTGCTCAATATGTAGGAGACTTAGATAGTGAGACACTAATATATCTTAGACCTCCCATTTTAGGTTATCATCCTAACAAGGTTGGTGCCTTTAAGCTTTTTATCTATCTATATTGCCTAAAACTGTATAAAGTTTAGGACTAGTGAGCTGAGACTCAACATTTTTTCATAGTACCCTTTCTGTGGTTTCAACCTAGTGATTTCTATGTCTATTTTCTGTTAGTATTTTAATTTCATGCATTCCAGACTAATAAGTCTAGTGTTATAGATTAATCATCTTTGGCCATAAATTTTGAGATGATAAACCAAACAAGGCTTGATGGCTAGGTGTGTTTTGATATTAATCAGATAAATCCAGTAGAAACCTTTAGTAATTATTATTTTTTATTTATGAATATAAAATATAAAATATGTGTATATAGGAGGTCTCTCCTAATGAAATAGATACCTCTAGCTGAAAACCCAATTATGGGTATTATTTTATACAAGGCCAACTTCCGATCGTACTCCATAGTCATGTAGTGGTATCCATAGGATGGAAATACCATTATTTTTGGGAATAAGAAAGTAAAATTGAGGCTCAAACTGCATAGTCATGTAAAGAAGTTCCTAGGAATATAGGAATTCTATTATTGATGGAAAAAATATGTTTAAGATTTGTATGTATTAATACAATAGTTTTTTGTTTTTTCAATGAAATGCATCTATGAATAAAAGGATAATTCTTATCTGCAAATGTAATTAATAGGAAACTACTCCTACATGAATTTTATGTGTGGAGGAGGATAAATCTTGTTAGATAACCAATGTAAGGGGGAGAAGGCCCCCTTTTGACAAAGGATAAAATTCTCGTGCAGTTTAATGTAATGTGACTAAGACATTAAACATGTTGTTTAGTGTCATAAGTAGAGAACATTGTTCAATATAGTTTAAATTCTTACCACAAAGAAATTATGTTATCCCATTTAATGTAATGCATCAAGGAAATTAGGGGACTATAATTTATGGTATTTATCTTTGATCGAAGGATTTATTGTTATCTAATTATTGAGAATCTGTTTGGAAATGTTTTACCATATTCAAATGTGGGAGGAGAATGTTCTAAACTATACCCTATGTATTTATGGATCTGATGCGTGGTATAGGGAAAATGTATTATGGAATTAGGGGAGGTATCTCCCAAGAATGAAGTTACCACTACTAGAAAAACACGTTATGTGGTTTTTTTATATGAGGGTAGATGGGAATGTACTAAATAGAAAATAGTGGAATCCATTGGCTGACAGACCCATTATGGTGGTGTTTCATGAAGAAATAAATAGGTTATGTACTCAATTGTGTGAAAAAAATATCTCAGGGAATTCTGGAATTATATAGCTAAAAGATGATGAATGTTTAAGAAGATTAGAATCTCTCCAAGAATATAGTTTGTCTTGTGGATAAAATTAGTTTAATACAGAATGGGTATTTCAAGTAACATTTTCCAAATGAATCAGGGGAATATTATATCTACAAAGGTCTTACATAATCACATGAATTATGGTTAATTTAGATTTAGGTCATTTGACTAGGAACATATTGTTATCGAAATAATGGATGATATATGGTCAAATAGACCACGGTTATTCCATTGTGATTTGTACATGTGATGTGGTAGAATTTAAGCCATGGTCTTGGATACATTCAAGTCAGGAGATAGGACATGGGATAAATATGAAAAGTATGAATACTAATTCAAATGATGATTTCATGCATACCGTTAATAAATGAAAAATGGATAGAAGAGGTTTTTCCAAAGGGATAAATTAACGCAATTTGAAAAATCCATTATGGGTGTTGTTTCATACAAGGACAACAAGTAACATATTGCATAGTCAAAGAGTAGCATCACTTGTCTAACAAACATTGTTTGTGGAAAGAAATGTATGTCCAATTAGGGAACGAACTACATGGTTTGTCAAAGGATCTCTCAAGTATCAAAAATTCTACAAAGTGTACCCAATGAAAGATTAAAATGATATAAATGTAATAAATATTAGTTATATAACATGTAAAATGGGAACATTCCAATGTGAAAAAGAATTTTTAGACCGATATTCACCTTGAATTTGGATTCCTTTGCATAGATACGTCTCATATGTAGAAGAAGAAAAATTTTGTTTCATTTGTGGTATCTCTAATAAGATGAACCAAAATAAAATCTCCTACATAGATCTTATGTTTGAACATGGGAGAGGAGAAATTTTTCATTTCCATGTCATTGGGATTGGGATATAGGGCCTAGACATTACTACGTATCTCAATGGGATAAAAATCAATCCATATTTTATTATCTAGGTACTGTGATTTTTAAATTCATTAGGTAAAGACATTTTCTACACAATTTAATTTCATTCAAGAAAGGATAATGTGTCTCGACGTGAAGAGAAATTTGACAATGTGGCTGAATGAGGGCATAGTACCCAAGAGTCATTACATATATTGTCTGAGCAAGAATCATGCCACACAAAGTTCTAACAAATACAAGTTCGCAAGTAATATGAAAACATGTATTGGATCTCCTCATGTAGATCCGAGTCATACGTGGGAGAGTAGAGGATTTTCCTACTTGTGTTAAATCAATGACTAGGACTAAAGATCTAGATGTCAATACATTTCTCATTGGGGTGAGTATCAACACAGACATATTTCATAATGGAATGAGTTGTTTACCATCATGTGACAAGTGCATATGGTATAAATTTAAGGTCTTGTATACAGGACCATGGTAACTACAATGTGAATAGATGTACCTTGATCATGTTGGGAAATCCATTACCATACGCATAATCCCACATATACTATGCTTGGTATGAGAAAAAAAGGAACGGTGAAGGCTTATGTTATAGTGCAAGGGAATATAATTGATGGATATGGGAATGTTGATTACGTGATAGATGTGCTAGGGTGTAGGACTTAAGAATCACTACATATCTTTCTTGGGAAATAATCAATCCACATGTAGTTCTTGAATGTTTTCTCTACATCAATCTGAATTTGAATTGGGGAAAAGGGTATTTTGATCATTTATATATGGATGGGTGGGAATAAAGAATATTTTATTAGTATCACGATGTATGGTTTTGTAATGGGAATCAAGAAATAAGTCCCTAAATGGTTCAGTATATAGATTTGATTCATTGAGAGGGAAAAGGAAGGGAGTTTTCTTTTCCCAAAAATATTATTAGACCGAGGATTGGATATTTGGTCATCACAACGTAGCTCATTGGGATAAAAATTAAGACCCATATAGTTATTGAAATGTTACCTTTGCATGTTTGTTTCATACAAAGAAGTATTAAATGGGTTTCTGTTAAATTTTCGATTGAACTGAGATTGGAGATATTGGTATCACAATGTATCTTAATATGATGAAAATCAAGTGATGCATATTTCTTGGAATCCATGGTAGTTTGAAAAAATTTGATAGGGATGTAGATGAACTAATGTGAAACGATGAAAATAAAGAGATTGGGATAGTGAATATGACACGGGCATCACTACGTATCTCATAATGATGAGAATTAAGGAACATTTAGTTCTAGAAAATGATTCCCCAAACTAATAGTGTATCAATGTTGGGAAGAGGCATTAATATTTTCTTGAATAATTTTTGGGATCAAGATATTAGGTGGAATGATAATCAAGTAATATGATCTAGAAGAATTCCCTGTATAGATTTGGTTCATACATAGGTAAAAGAGAAATTGTTTCTCTATGGTCATGGAAGGGCATGAGATTGGAGATCATTAGGTCATTATATATCCCCTTAGAATGAGAATAAAGATACACATAGTTCTTGAAAATAATCCCTGTGCTTGTATTATTCAAACACAAGGAATGGGGGGGCTCAGGTGGCACTAGGTAGTGTCAATGATGGGAGTGAGGCTTGTGTATATAATCTACTCATCTTGTGAGGGAACACTTTATGTTTCTACCAATGATATTTTGGTGTATTTATTAGGATCAAATCATGGAGACATTAACCAAATAATTTAATGTCCTATGGTGATGAAAAATTGTGTTTTGAGTTTTACGTCATGCGACTAAGAACTCATTTATTGTAGATTATTATTGTGAGACAATTATGATGCTGAAACAAAGTTTACCTTTTTTCAAGGTGGATTTATGTGGTGTTACGTATTTTAATTTCCTATAGCACAGATGAAATCTAGGTGATTACACAAAGAACTCCTTTAATAACCTTTCATTTCTTAGAGATGTAAGGATCTCTCCATCCATTAAGACCAAGTAATAAGTTATGTAAGACTGACTTTGTGTATATATTAAGTCCCTCCCACTTTGGATCATGATTTGCAGGATTATTTCATAGTATCATTGGAGTCCTAAGGACCAATACCATTTCTCCATGGAGGAATGGCTAGTTTAAGACTTTATTTTTAAAATATCATGCTATCCTGTTCTGATATACTTCAAAGTGATGCAATTTATACTATATCATTTCATCCGGCCACTCCAACTCACATATTCATTTTTGGGATTGCTCGTATATGGATATCTACTCACATATGTCCACGAGAAGCAATGTTAAATGAACCTCAATTGGAAGTATTACATTTATCTTGTATAATAGCGAATACGGGGTTTTCTCTGTATTGGTACAGGTCATAGTCTGATTAACCCGTAAGGCCTACAAGGGCTTTTCAGGACAAGAATTATTATCTTTATCGACCATATTCTAGAGTATATTTGACATGTTCTTTTTGAGGGCCTCTATTTTTTCATTATTCATTGTATGATAACATGATGAATGGTTGCATTTGATATTATATTTTTAATATTGCTTACCTACCCTAGAAAAATAGAACTTTCTTCTGTTTTCTAGAAATATGGTATGTGTGGCACAAAATCTCGTAATGATATTTGTTTTGACAAACCTTATAGTGTTTTCGGCCCTAAATTCATTGAGAGGTATTGCCTTAGCCAATTTGGAGAAGAAATCAGTAGTAGTAACGATGCAATTGAACTAATAATCCTTATCTACATTATAAGGACCCACTACATTCTTTCCCCATGTAGAAAATTTCTAGGAGTACCTATTTTTATAATGAAACTCTGGGGGTTAATGGATGAAATTGGCATGCACCTGGCACAGATGACACATCATAGTAAACTATGTGCAATCCAACATCATCAAAGGCTAAAAGTATCAAATCCATCATATTTGTTCATAAATAATATAACCATACTGGTGGAAACCACGGTCTCTAGTATGTACTTCTTCCATGAGATTCATATTATCATCCACATTGATTTATCTGAGTAGGATTCCATAGAATCCTCATTTTTAAATGATTGTGTGATGATTTTGGGCACCATAAAAAGTGAAATTGACCACTCAACATCAGTTCTCTCTTTTCCAACTCTATTGGGTGGAAGTACTATATATTTAAGGTATTCCCTAATCGGTTTCATCAATCCCATGGTAAGACTGTATTGCACTAGGATGAGACTGATTTCATTGATCTATTTTACTTTCATCCAAACAAAAGGTGAAACCATTCGGTGGTGGGAAATGATAATGGTTGTTTTATCCCGATTTTGATAAAACAAATCCATAGATACAATTTATATTTCATATACATGGGAATTCTGTGATCATTGGATGTTTGTTAATGTTGGATCTGAGGATAATTATATCATTAACCCTCATAAAAAGTTCAAAAAATGGGATTAACTCATCTTTCTGATGGAATAATCTCTATTGATCTTATTAATTACCTACTCTGAGTCAAACTTTATATACAGGTGCTTCATCATTATATGGATTTCCAGTTAAATGCATATAATGAGAGCTTTATGTTCTTCCTCGTTGTTAGTAGAACCTTAAGATAATAGGAAAGTGTAAGGAAACACTCCCTTATCTATGGAGAAAACACAATCTCTAACCATTCTTTGTTCAATGAATTTTCTTCCATCATCTTTCCTATTGGGATCCTTGATGCACCATAAATATACATTTCCCATGTTTGATGTCCTCTTTGAAAATAGACGATATATCTATTGGGCATTTCACTATTTAGTGGAATGTCTTCTACAAATGGGTGTTCAGAAAGGAAGTCCATTAAAGCATATCCTTTCACTGATTTATGAGGCAGAAACTGTATATTAATCCTCTATAAAAATAAATTCCCATTATTACAGAATTTTTATTAGCATAGGAAAACTGAGGATAAAATTGAGCTGGTTATTTTGAGAAACCAAGTGGATCTCGGGGTGCTGTAGGTAGTGGCTCATCTTCTCAACAAAAAATATTAATTTATGACAACACTTCATGATATCGGATTAACAAATATTAGAATCAATAATGATTATAATGATATAATAACAGCTATTTTCACTCCTAGAACAATTTTTTTGTAAAAGGAAGGTGCCCCGTGATAGTTTAGGGGCTTCAAGTATAGAATAAACAACATTCCATCAAAAAGTGGCATCAATATTGGTGGGGTGAAGAGGTATTTCTTGAGGGTATCAAATGATTCTTGATACTCTTTGGTCAATTGATATGTGGCCCCCATCTTCATTAATTTGGTCAAGGGTATGTTTTTTCTTATGAGGTTGGCCCTGAGGTTCTAGATTTAGGCCAAGTGTCATTGATTCCTCTCAACTCCTTCATATTTTGAAGAGGTGACCATCCCAAGAAATAATTAGTCTTCTCAAGATCAACTTCTATGTCACGATGGTTTATAAGGAAGCTAATAAATTTTCCATATGTTACCCCAAAAGTACATTTCAAGGGATTCAAATTTAGATTATGATGTCAAGGATTGTTGATTATGGTTTATAGGTCAACCAGGTTGTCAAAACGTTGTTGGGACTTGAACCCTAGGTCATCAATGTAGGATTCAATAAAGTTCCCCAACAATGGTTTGATGATATGATGCATAACATGTTGGTATGTTTCAATAGCAATCTTAAAGATGAAGGGAATTATTCGTTATTAGAATACTCCATGAGGGGATTTTAAAGATATGGATTATTCATCTTCTATAGACATTCATATTTGGTTTTACCATGAATATCCATATAGGATGGACATTACCTAATAACCATCTGTTTCATCAATCAAGAGTTATTCGATTGGAACTGAGAAGTCATATTTATGACAATGTGAATTATGATTTATTAAATAACATAAAAACATATTTTTGCATTATTATTTTTCACAGAGACAATATTGGCTATGAATTTTTGATATTCCACCTCTTCATTGATGTCATCCTGGATGATCTTGTTTAATTAATCCTAAATTTTGGAGGAATGAGTTTGGTGTGTTCTACTTGTTGCATTCTTGTATCCTCGATTATCTTCTATAAAACCCAAATGGTGGTTGGCCACATTAGGGTTATGTTTTGAAATATATTTGTAATTACATGAAAAAACATATCTGTTTTTCTTTAGAAAGGATATATATACCTATAGTTATCCAAGAGTCTGAGTTAAACTAATCAGAGTGGGCTGTGGACATTCGTCCATACCAAGATTTTTCTATTTGAGTTCATCCACACTAGGGGAGATTCCTTACTCAAATGCAGGAGGGTCATCCCTGAGGTTTTACACTACATCCTCTTCTTCATGTTTTACTTCTTCTACTTCTGCTTGAAGGGTAGGTGATGAAGAAAAAATCATTCAGATTTGGGAGGAGTAAGTATTTGGTGATCCAAAATAAGGCAACCAATTATGGCCCAAATTAGAAAGAAGGGTCTTTTCAAATTTTTGAAGGGAAGGTAAAGGGTTTGAAATTTGAATCCCTATATTTTTTCCATTAATTTAACAACTTCTTCTAGTCTGACTGATGGTGTAGAGATTTTTGAATATCA